>MNPL01006995.1:0-10561 GCA_002081605.1 Tropilaelaps mercedesae | reverse complement strand
CAGCAGCAGCAGCAGCAACAGCAGCAGCAGCAGCAACAGCAGCAGCAACAGCAGCAGCAACAGCAGGAGCAACAGCAGCAGCAGCAGCAGCAGCAGCACGACACGACGAGGGAGTGATGGTAATCGTAGTTAAAACGGACCAGCCAAGATGGAGCTGATTATTTGTCGTATGGGTATTTCGAACAGTGCCATGACACCCTTGCGTGAATACACGAAAAGCTTCCTTCGATTCCGAGCGCGAAGAGGCTGAAATGCGCTCACACAGATGAGTGAGAATCTGCGTAGATTTTTAGAAAAATAGCTTTCGAAGCAGAACCCGTCTCTAGATAACTCATTTAAACGTGATCAAGTACGTTTCTCATATTTTGGGGCGAATTTCTCAAGTGCTGAAATTATTAGGAACCCCTTCAGCCCGAACTGTTGAATGTCGCCTAAAGAGAACAATTGCCAATGGCGCGCGGTGGCAATAAACAGCTACGATTTAGCTTTTGTCAGCTGCAATCTTCAACCAAGCGTGGTCGACGTCGTGCGTCACCGTCGTTCAATTTGTGCGTCCAAACTTATCCGGTCGCGGCGACATTCATACCGTTCACGGACGCAGAAAAAAAACGCTCAACTCGTCCAGTTCATCGTTACAAAAAGGCTCTCTTTATTCAAATCGCACCAAAAGCTATCTGTCTACTAAACGTGCACGGAACAATGCATAAGAAATGGGACCCCATCATATATATTAGTGGTTACGCTTCGCTCGCACGATTATGTACACGAGGTTTGCACGAGGACTGCAATGTCTCCGCTTCGCCGACTCGCTTCTAATGGCTTCGTTTCGCCTTATGAACACGGTACTCCCCCTGAATACTCCCGCAGTGGCTTTCATCTCCAAGCCGGTGCTTATCCAGTTGTGGCAGTGTAGGTGTGCGCGTTGCTCTCATCCCGTCCGTCATCAGAATATTTACAGTGGACCTCCCTCTATTGCGTCGGCATACACCGCAGCGATGAAAAAAACGTTTAAATATCCATGTGCTCCGGCGGGCGAATACTCCTGCCGCTCCGCTTGCTCACCGTCACCTTGAGCGACTCCTTGCTTTGCCACGCGTTGCGCTCATCAGCGGCGAGGGGGGCGGTGGTGCTGGTGGCGGTGGTGGTGGCGCCGCCGCCACCGCCTCCTGCGCGTCGGGGCCGTTTCGCTGGCGGCTTGCACTCGGCTAGAGTCCGCTTGATGGTCGCCTTGGTGGGTTTCCGTTTAGCACCGGCAGAGACGGCGGAGGCGGGGCTCGGCGTGGCGACGTGGGCGGCAGCTACCGCCCGCGGGGGCGACGCCGCTGGCAGGAAACCAAGCAGCTCGTGGACTTCGTCTCGAATGTCCGTCATCTCCCAATACCGCCTTCGTCGGACCCAATACTCATCCAGGCGGTTGTCGCTGTCGATAACCGAGCCGCGACTGTCTTCGCTCTCGGCGAAGCCGGAATCCCTCGACACGACGCGACCCGACCGCCTGGACGGGGGCGAGAACGATTCGGCTCTCCGGCGTGCGCTGAGGATGGCCGACGCGACGCTCAGCAGTGTCGACGCGATGGAGGATGCTAACGGGCCGGAAGGAATGGCCCGCTGGACGTCGCTCTCGACTCTCGAAGCTGAGGAGTTGTTGAACAAGTCGGCGAACGACCGCGGGTCGCCGTCGTCGTCCGAGGAAACAACACCGCCGGATTCCGGTTGCGTTTCGAGGTCGCTGGCGTCCAGACGCTTCGTTTCGGCTGGGGAATCCGTCACTGGCGACAAATCCTCCGAAACCTGAAAACGGCGCATGTGCGACGATTATCGACTGTCGGGTGGATAGGTTCCGTGACCGAGAGGACGCCTAAAATGAGCAAATACTCGGAAACGTGACAACTGTCTAGTTCGACTAAGCCGGTTATGGATGCTAAGCTGATATTTGGCCGCGTAAACCCCGTCCTCGACGGAATGTTTGTTCAACGGCTAAAAGAAGACGTAGCTTATAAGTGACAGACAATTCCAAGACCTAAGTATGGGCTATGCGTCTATGGCAACCAGCTTTGACATTGACCAATCAAAATAGTACCGTCTATCTATCGGCCATTACGCATCGTTGTGTGCTTTGCGTAGCCGTTTGTTGAGGCGGTACAACACTTGCTCAATAGTTCCTGCACTCAGAAACAAACTTGAGAAAGAATGACCAACCCGTTCGGTCGCAGACACCCGAGTCGGCTCAGGACGGCCCCCGATCTCTGGATCGGATGCTCCAAGCCTTGACAAGGCGTCCACCGAAGGTTTGACGTCCGCCGGAAGCGAGTTATCTCCATCCGGTTGATCGTCTGCGCTCCGTCGTTCTGAGCTGTCACCATCGCTCCAGTCGTTGTCGTTCTCGTTGTCGTCACCCCGGCCATCGCTTGATTCGTTCTGGTTGTGGCCCTCCGCTCGGACAGTCTCTTGGGTCGGCTCGTCACCCCCCTGTTTCGTGACAATGATGTCCTCCAGCCGCTCCAACACGACGAAGCTCTCGCGACACGTCGGCTTGGCAGAGGCATCGACGTGCGTCCTCGCCAAGGTGGCCTTGCGTTTCGCCAGCTCCCGTCGGGTTAGTGGCGGTGAGCTCGCTTCGTCGCCAGTAGCGGCCAGCGTGCGATCAGCCAACGTTCGTGAATATCGAAGTCTTCGAATCGAACGCCGCTGGACGGAGTCGCCCGAATCGTTTTGTGAGCAACCTTTGCGACTGGTCGCTTTGGTTGTCGTTCGTTCGTTCGGCGACGGCGGTGGCGGCGGCGGAAGTCGGGGCGGGGTAGACGAGTTCCGACCGTCGACGTCCGGCGTTTCGGGTAGAAGCTCGCCGGTGAATGGCGACTTCGGACGAAGCTGCTGCTCACCGGCAGCGATGCCGGGGTCCTGGTCTCGGTGGGGTCTGGCCGACGTCACCGTAGCGGCGTAGTCCTTCAGCGGCAGATCCTCGGCTTCTAGAACGCTCGCCAGCTCCGCCGTGCTGAAGGCGTCCTTGCCGCTCGCGTACGCGTCGATCTTCTCGCACTCGTAGCGTTCCTCGAAGCAGCCGACGTTGCTCAGATCCTTCATGAAGCCCTCAAATATCGCACTCTCTTGTTCGACAAGATCACGCCCCTGACCGCCGGCGAAGACGTCCTCCTCGCCCTTCGGAGCGAGCTCGATGACGCGGTCGTTCGGCTCGAGTGCGTCGATCGTCCCGAGCCCTGTCCCGTAGAGTCCACCATCGCTCTCCGACGTTTCCGATACGATCGGGCCGTCCGTCTCCTCGTCTTCGTCGTCGAAGTTGCTGGCGTTGCACATCTTCTTCAGACGCTCGGCGTACGTCTCGATGTCGCTGTGGTCCTCGTCACGCTGTGCCACGCGTAACGGCGGTGACCGACTGCGCCACCTGCAGTTGAGAGCAGCGAATAGAACACGACACAGGTGTTATGCCAGCACGTAGATAGGACAAAGGAGGCCTAGCGCACGGTCTAGACGACGGATCTCGCGTCCTAAACTACGCGTCTAGAAAGGAGACCCTGAATACATCATCAGGTTCCTAACTTTCATACCACTGAGCAGTGCTGACCAGAGCTTTTCACTTGTCGGTTACACAACAAACTGGCAAACGCTGTGGACGTGTTTGTCCGCGCAAACGCGGATGCTCTCTGTCAGGACGTCACTGTCCTAAGCAAACGGTACGCTCGGCCTTACTCTACCCACTGCTCACTTGACACTTCCGTAGGGCCTGTCGAATCTAGCAGATGCATTCAGCAGCGATCCTCGTTGCTGTGGCGTTGAACTTTGTTATTGTCATCTGTTGCACTCGAATTTGTCGATGGGAGCTACTTTTAGTCTGGGCGCTTACCTCTTGTCGCTCCGCGATCTGAATCGTGGCGGCTCCATGATGCGGTAGGCCGTGTAGAGGTGATACGTCCGCCGAACCAGGCGCAACAGGTCCTGGCTCACTCGCGAGAAGTCGACCGGTACGACGTCATCGTCGGTGACAACTTCGAGCTCGTTCCTACCGGACGCGGCGTCGCGTTAAGTCGAGTGAGAACGACATCGCAAACGATAGAATTAGATTTCGTTCCGAAGAGGACGACTGCGTTGTCGTCGGCGTTGCTGACAGGTGTGCATGCCTACTACGTACGTGAATATGCGGAGCGAACGGTGTGGCTCTTCTCCACATGGCCGACAGGCGATATGTCGACTAAATCGACGCAATGAGATAGATGAGAGACGTAGAGATGAAAGGGACGAAGTCAAGCAGACAGACAAAGAGGACAGACGCACGCGAAGAACAAAATTAACGTAGAGACCCACACGGTAGTGGAAGAAGATGCGAAAGGTCGAGGTGCTCGAGATGACGGTAGCTACGATAGTGACTCTTTACTTCTGTCACTCAATATAGTCCAGCCCTAGCGTCTTCGGCTTCTGCAAATGTGCGTACTGATGCCTCCAGCGATGGTATATATATATATATATGTATGTATAACAGTTCACTTCCGGAACTTGTTGTCACGCTCATCGGTGTCGCTGGAGCTAAGTAGCCGAGTGGAATTGTGCGCTAATTTTTCCGTTTTTCAAGACAACCCATATGCATGTTCAGTGTGGCACTACAGACGCCACAGAGACACGCGTTTGTGTAGACAAACATGATGACGGTTGACGATTCGCCTGCCGGGCCCGATATCTAGCCAAACCCATTTAATATGGGGATGCATAAACTTACGCTTCCGGGCGTGCCCTGGAAGGGTAACGGGATGTTTACTAGAGTAGCGTAGAAGAAGTGTTTCGATCTACCTAACATCGTCGCAACAATGAACAGAAAGTTCGCCATGAAACGATAATAAGGCGGTGCTGGATAGGCTAGGCTTGGTCCTAGATGAAACGGCCTTTACTTGGTCCTCATCTACTCCTTCAATTCAGCAATATAACAACAGTTTCTAACCGTGTCTACTGACATTGCTTAGATTCGTAAACATCATGACATAGTCATTTGTACTTCAGGTAGTTCAGCTGTTTGGTTACATGCTAAAAGTGCCTAGTTTTTTCTAGAACGTGAGTGTCGCTCCATGAGACCGCACAGTAACTCAATTATAAACTACGTCTTTAGTGGAAACCACGTAGACATTAGAAGCAAAAACTTTAGCAATAAAAAAACCTAAGGTTATGGTTAAATCTACATTTTTTTCACAAGCGCAACGAGCGTCTCTGACGAACACCTCTGGCACAGGTTCTTCATACTTTTTTCCAGTTGTTCTGGCTCACTTCAATAGGTAGGTAAACCTTACGTGGAAATCACTAGACATCGATCAAAGGCATTTTCTATTCATAACCAATAGTGCACGTGCTGCTAGATTATGCAAAAAAAAAACATTTCTAGAGAGATCCGAGAGCAATATCACGCCAGCGCCCTTGAAAATGGCAAAAACGCTTTCGTCGCGTTGAGCCCGGTTGGATCAAACGGATCCAACGATATCCGATGATTTATCGTAATGAGCAAAAGAAAATCCTGTCACGCTTTTATCCACGCGCGTCGATAAGGCACGAAACTCGTCCAATCGCCAGACATATTAGTAAAATATGCCACATCCCTAGGACGACTTTGGCCTTTTTGCATTGTAATACTTCCTCCTGTTCTTTCTGTTTTGCTGCTGTCTGTGGTCGTGTAACCGCTACTGATACTCATGCATGTTCCTCTGCCGACTAATGTGTGGAACTCATGTGCGATCGAAATGAGTTCGAATGACATTTCCGGCGTTAGTCAGCGAAACGTCAAAGCTCCTGCCATCGTCCTGAATGACCTTGTCGTATACAAACGCCGATATCACACGGTCATTGCAGAATGACAAAATAGCTCCAAATTCGAACTGCGTAGTTGCGCGCGCGCGCGCGTGCGCGTGCGTGCGTATCAACCGAAAGATATTGATATTATGGACCAGTTTGAGCTGTGTGGCTGAATAAACACGTCTACTTGAATTCGATTCCGGAGCGGATACGGATAAGTTCGCGTGACATCCGAGCAGGGTACAGGAAATCGTGTGGGGAGGGAGATACTCTTCGACGACCACCGCTCATCTTGCTCAGAAATCAGGAAAGCAGCCTCGTATCGGTAACTGAGACGTCATACGAATCACACTCACCTAGTGCACGGTCAATAGTGTTGTGGTCCTACGGCAAGTAAGGAGGTGCGGGGGGCCTTACAAGGCCCAGTTGTTCCTAAGCATAGGCCCTCGTTGTGACTTCCGCTAAAGGCTTTCAGGGGCCGACGGGCAATGAACGCATACAACGTTGAACAGTGCTGACATAGTGGCCGGGGCCGAATACGATATGGCGATGTTCACCGTAGCAAAACAAATCCCCCCAATGGCACACATTCGTGTAGCGAAGAGGATTTACATCTCAGTTTAACGGCAACTCGGTATCTATTGGTAGATTGGTTTTCTCTCCTTTTCTCGCCATCATCAACGAATGCTATCTAATGCAATTCGTTCGTTGAGCCCCGCCACCCTCAATGGAGTGCTACGAGTCTACGAGGACAACGCTTCTTGACCGTAGGAACGCAACTCTATCTCTCATCGATCGTCTCACTTTTAAAGCACACACGCACACGCACATTTCCACTTACGGCCTATTGTTTACTGACACAACAACTTCTAATAGAGGTCGCAATGACGGATTAATATTGGAAATCTAATTAAAGCACACGCACACAGACTACGGTATTACACGTCCTGACAAACGAACCCTCTCCGATGGCAGCAGCCTCTGATACGTCGCTGTTATCGGCGACTAGGCATATAGCACCTAGGCACATAGCACCTAGGCACACAGCACCTAGGCACACAGAAGTTGTTCTACCCGCATGAATTACCGATGCAGTTCCACCCTACGCCAGTTCGAATTCAGCTTAGGCGAATTTGGCGCCTACTCGACCCTCACGAGTGGATTAGCCGAACCACAAACAGGCGTATTCGTCGAAATAGATCCGTTTCGAAACAGCAGAGGTGAACCGAGAACTGTTCGTCCGCTCATGAACGAACTCGCACGACGAGTAACAACGCATCGAGTGACTCGTGCGTTCGCCTTCTCATCGGCAATTTTTTCTTTCTCTATCTCGCTATCTACTTGTTGCATACGTGGACCGGCCATTGCGACGCTACTCGGTCAGGCAATATTTAGGCAAACGCACGCCACGAACTGACACGACGAAACGCACCTGTGTTTACGATAGAGACATTTTGTTAGCACCGAGACATTTAATCCTGCCGTCTAGTCGCTTTTTCATCGGTGGACGGCATAGCCTGTCGACACTTAAACTTCGACTTAACCGTATAGACGACGAGTTTCGCTACTCCATCGAGCGTTCGGGAGTCACTGGCGGTGACCACGTCTCGGCTGCGATGTCGGCAGAGGCTATGCGCCATTGCGACGAAATGCTACGAAATGCCCCCGACTTTCGTCCAGGCGCGGGGCAATGGCAGCGCTCCCGCACCGGCCATCCGCATAGAAACACAGGACATAAACATTTGTCCGCCAAATAGTGGACCGCCAGAATCATCTACTGCACACGCGCGCGCCCTGTATTTACCGTCGCGTCGAGTATCGTTCGTGGGCAACGGGAGCGGGAGGAAAAATCGGCAAATTTCGTCCGTTTCCGTCCAGTGTGCCGGATGTACCTGCGAGACGAGCCGATGGAAGGGTGAACTTCGATAGGTTCGACTTCGGTTCTTTCCGGACGTCGCGGGATGGAAGAACGGGCCGAGTGGCGTTGGCATTAGCTCGAAATTGAACTGGGAGTTGGAGTGGCGCGTCAACTTGCGAGCCATGACCTCGAGAGGTTTCGATTGGGTCGTCGTCGTCGTCGTCGTTGTCGTCGTTGTCGTTCGTCGGATACGGCCTACCGGCACACGGAAAGGCACGAATCGGTGGACGAGCAACTCACCCTGAATCCATGAGGTCGCGATAATCCTCCTGCTTCTGTTGGTCCCACGCGACATCCGTCGGCGGCATCACTTGTCCCGGCATACTCCGTTCCGGTTCGTTACACCGAAGCTGTAGCGGGAGCACGAAAACGAACATACGAAACTCGTAGTGGCAGGCGGTGGTGTGTGCCTGTGGCCGAATGGCCCGGCCAGACAGATGCAGCGAAAAAACCCACAGAGTGTGGGCGTGTGTCTCGTACAGGCAGCGCGACTCGTTTCTGGCGCGGGAACAACACAACAACAACACCATCGGCGCGAGAAATGGAGAGGGTCAACAAGCTATCACTGTGACGGGAAAGGACGCGAGACTTTTCGAGGTTTTGGCCCGTTTTCCGCCGTTCGGATCGAGGCATGCCAAAGGCAAACGTTTTGTCGGCAGTCCGACCTCGTCAGGAGAACTCGGTCAGGCATCGCCGGTGAGAAGGTGGCCGTCAACCGTCCGAAGCGGCAACATCTGTCGAATTTCGAGGTGGGAGCGCGCCAAATTTGAAACTAGGATGAGGTGTACGGCTGCCTAGTCAACGGATGTGTATGCACACCAGGTGTTCGGTTGGACCACGGAGAGCTGTCATTTCGAGTCGTTACGAAACCAGGCGAGTAAGCGATGAAAACGATGTGACGTGGCTAGCGATTGATTCCCATTTTTTTCTCGCCCACCACCTTTCCCAGCAGCGGTAGATGACGGTCGTGGTCATCTGACACTACGCAATTAGACCGGTGACGGCGGCCTGACCAGATCGTCTGATAGGCTATGAAGTGTTCGAACACTGGTGTTTCGTTTCGCGGCGAATGAACGCGCTGTTGCCACCGCCCGACGCGACGTGCAACCAGAACCATGCCGCTCTACTATATGTTCCCGCTGTTCGAGCGGTTTGTCAACAGCGTCACCGGGATAATACTCCGCTCGGCGAGCCTGCCCCACTGTGACGTTGCGCCCCGCAGTGATGACTCCTTGACGGAGGATGAGGAATTCATCGACGCCGCAGACGTTGGACCCTGTGACAAGCCTGTCGTGGAAACCCGAAAAACGCAGAAGCAGCAGCATCTGTTCGCTGTGGCTCTCCCGGCGTCGCAGGAATCCCCGTGCCGCGATGCGTCGTCGCTCGTCTTGTTTCAAGACTTCCACGACGTTCTCGAGTTCTGCAAGCAGAACAAGGCGGCCAGCCCTCGCTGGAAGCAGGTGGCTGATGCGAAAGAGGCCGAGAACTTCTCGAGCCACCTGGCCGACGCGGCCGGGTCTGACCCGAACGACAACAGCGAACAGATGCGGGATAACAGAGAGTCGATAGGCTGGCGGATGCCGGCGTCCCAGGACACCGTCAAGCTCCGCAAGAGTATCGAGAGCGGCTCGGTGGAAGATGTACGCGCGATAATCGCCTCCAACCCCCGCTACCTCATAGGGAGCGGGGACACGCCGACAGTCCTTCAGGAGGGCTGCCGATATAACGCGTGTCACATCGCGGCCAAGGCCGACCGCGCCGACATGTTGACCCTAGTACTAGACACGCTGCGTTCGAAGTCATTCTTCAAAAAGATGTACCCGGATGACACCGAAGCGACGACCGAAAGTCGGATGGCGTTTCTGATCGACCTCTATCTCAACATGCCGGACAAGACGCGAAAGAGCGAGACCCCGCTCCACTTCGCTTGTAAGTTCGGAGCGCTGGCCTGCGTCCAAGTACTTCTCGACCAGCCGGAGTGCGACCCATCGGTAACGAACGGCGAGGGCCTGAGGGCGCAGAACATCATCTGCGAGCGCGTGTCAGGCCAGCCAGTTCTGACGCGAAAGATCAGGGCGCTATTCGAGGAGTGTTTTTTCATACCGATATTGCGCGATGAGAACGGCGACTGCCTGGCCCGCGTTGGCACGCCTGTGATATCGAAACAGCTCCACGTGATGCTCAGCCCTCAGCGGGTATCGACGCCGCGCTCGGGCAAGCGATTGACTGCGGTCGTCGGCCCGCTGACCTCAATAGCCGCTTCGGAAGTGATGGCTGACCTGGCCAGAATACGCCTGCGTCGTTGGGATGTGGAGACCCGTCGGCGTGATGCTGAGAAAGGACTCGAGTGCATCGTCCGTAAGGTGGCCAGACAGCGTGGAGCACCCTGGAGCGAATACTGGGACTTCATCGGCCGCTTTGTCGACCTCGCGTCGTCCGAGGGTCTGGCCGCTTTCGAGGGCTATCTGAAAGGGCGGTTCGTCGCATCGGCCGACGTCACGTTCGTCGTAAACCAACAGCCGACGAAGACCGACTACCACGTGTGGACGGCACTTGAGGCTATCCGAGACGGCATTGACAGGAGAAAGTTGCCATTCGTCGGTCAATGGACAGCCAACATGAAGGCGTTCTCGAAGGCGGATATGGAATCGTGGAAAACGCCGGTCAAGTGTTTGCCGACCACACTAGAAAGGGGCGCAGGGGATGATGTTGGTTGCCTTGTTAACCTGATGAGCCGCTTCAATGCAAACGAACACTGAACAGCGCGGCCGATGAAAGATTTCGTGGAAGTCAACAGGAACAATGTCACTGTAATATAAACCGATATATATATATATATATATATATATATATATA
>MNPL01006993.1:80443-95058 GCA_002081605.1 Tropilaelaps mercedesae | reverse complement strand
GATCAATAGAATAGACCGTTTTTCAGACATCAGCAAAGGGCTCTTAGGTGTATTTTCTATATTCTCTGTATTTATTTTACAGGCCTATCTTCCGTGTCTTTTAAACTCGAATACATTTTTTTCACTATGATCTTCAAGAATAGACACTGTTCTCGTCCGAAATCTGCGAAATTGTTCTTTCTGGCTGACACGTAGGCTCGTCACTTTTAGTCTGTCCTGAAAACATATCTACACGGTCCAATTGTCCGTCATCTATAACTCCCCATGTTGAAATGTTAACTTATTTGGCCGATTCGTGTGTATCGAAGCTTATACAATGTTTTTTATTTCGATGTGAGTACTGATATATTTGCCTTACATATATTTCCTTATCTTGTATGTTTCCAGGTGTATTTTGTGTAGTGGTCTGCTATGCTCTTTATGCCAAATACCTTGGTTTTTAATTGGCTCTAAATTAATATAACAAGTTCTTACCGAGCAGACATAATCATGGGCGAGTATACTCGTATGACCACATTTGTTTATAATGCTAATAATAATAATTCGAACAAGAACATGGCAATCGAATCTCTGCTAGTAAATCAATTTAGTTCTAAGTTGATGAGGGGCCATGTTCTAGGATTGATGTGGGACGACAACAACCGCCTTCAATGTAACTAAAACATATTTTGATCATGAACAGTCAACTCAATCAAGAATTGGCCAATGGCATTCTCACCCACTAAAGGAGTATTTGGCGAATCTTTTTGATCTATGTTCGGCACCGACTTCACATTACCTTGGCACACTAAATCGAATACAGGTGTCTTTTCGTACTAAATCGTTTTTATTTATCTAATTGTTTATAAATAAATGTTTAATTCTATCGGCGACCACGAGATGCCCTAGATGTCCTGCGTCCATCTTGAAGCAACACGTTTTCCGCGTCTGAACGTAATCCAGGAGGATTAGTATTCCGCCTGTTTAACAGGCGGATGTTTTTTTATGACGTGCGTCCTAATTTTGTATCGACGTTGAAATCTCTCTGAGCAAAAAGGACAGCTGAAAGAAAATGAAATACACGAAACACATCGCACCAAGCAAAAATTAGTTTGAGTTACACCTTATTGATCTGATTAGGTATGATAGGCACTTTAAGACAAAAACATCCTTATTTTGGAATTGACTGGCCTACCATTTTTGTAAAGAGCTATAGAAGAAAAGCGGGTAGATGATATGTGGTAGTGATGGTATGTCCGTGGAGGAACGTATCGAAAAAGCTTACTTGGGGGAAAATTATAAATCGCACTGAATCAGGGATTCAATGTAGCCTGGATAGGCAATTTTAAGGAACTGCTCACACTCAGTTACACAAAAAGAAGGTACACGCAATCTTGGTGCTGCTTTGATGAGATAGACCGGCGCATGGATTTTTCCATCAATGAGTAACCCTCTACTAGTAATATTATGGTCTCAAGATTATGATCTTAAGGTGGACTCAAGCCTGGAACCTTGGAATAATTCATGGCTATTGCTTTAGTTTACTTTCACCTTTGCTCTAAGCCAAATAGTTTTGCTCATAATCATTTCCACTAAGAATGAAAAAGAGACAGTGAGACCAACCTTAGGAATAGATGATCGCCTGGGTACCATTTCACCCCAGAATCTAAGTCAAATATGGTTCCCTCTAACTAGTGAAACATTGTGCAAAACGCTCGCATTGCATGAGCTGAAAAACGCATCGTATTTAATTTATCAAACCGACAAGTATCGACACTAGATCGGCGTGTTTTTACCTAAATGGTCTGGCCTTCGAGTGTTTCACCTCATGTCGCAAATAATGACTTGGAGCATTCGTCATGTAATCGCAGGAAGCACACTTAATCAATTTTTTCATTCGACCTCCTTCAACTTGGACATAACGGATCAGGCTCTCATCAATGTTGCTCCAGCCATTCACCTGAGGAAACCCCAAAAAATTAGTAAAAAGTTTTATTTTTAGTAAAACCTACACATAAAAACAGTGCATCCTTTTGATGTTTTGAAATCTGACAACAATAAAACGTATGACCTCTATACTTCAATCGATATATTTAAATAAATTCCCATCCGTAAACGCGCTGTTGATACCAATACACACCTTGCACCATTGGTTTCGTCCAACTTGAGCTGAATGGGCATCAACCATTGGCAATCCCGCCAATGGGACCGATCCGTTAACTAAAAAGTACGGACAGAAAAGTAATTCCAGCGGCAAAATATGAAATCCAAAGACATTGACGCAATTAGTAAAGCACTCACCGGTGCATCTGTTAACTTTAGCCGTATGCTGAAAGAAAGATCATGGTTCAAGAAAATGCGTGCGGGAGTATTGAAGCGAATTGCCAATAACGCCAAGCATCAAACATGCAAATCTAGGAGTAGGATGTATACGCATACGACGCAACAGAACGGGTGATTTTAACCTGAAAGGTAGTATCAGTGCAGTTAAACTTCACTAACCGAACAAATAAATGAGCAGTTATGACGGTATTTACACTTGCAGATGTCGTAATAAGATTCAAGCGTACTTGGCGAACGTACCTCGATTGCAAAACACATCGATAGATGTATCTCTTGAGTCCCTGCTTTTAGTAGTCGGTTCTATTCTTTTCTTTACAGTGGACTCAAATGTGAGATACGACGTTTGCTTGGCATTCTAGGCCCAGTTATGAAATTAGTGATTCGTACTAAATGTATTTTCATTACGAGAATATAGAGTGTATGATTCTAGTTGGTCTTTCCAAATAATTGTACAGGAGTATAAGGTAAGTCAGCTATTGGATACTTCGCTTCTAGGCGGTATCGCCATTTCTTCTTTGTGACTTAGCACGCCGGGCCAGTGCACTTGTTCCATTGAGATCACTTTTCTCCTAAAAAGCACCCAGTGGCTGTAATTAGAAAGCAAAACACAGAATGCCATTGAGAAAGAATGACTTCTTGCTGTAATCTTCGACGGGCTCCACGGCAAGCAAAGCGGCCTATGATTCAACGCAGCGGCCTTCAAAACTCACCTTAAAGCCAATAAAAGGTTTCTTTTATTTCGGCTGGAATCACCGGCAGGCTACATGGTAACCGCTTAGACACTGGTTCAAATGAATTTCATCATTTTACTTTGGGAGAGAGACATAGAAACCGTTTGTTGCCCTGTTCGCTGCAATAAAAGTTGGCTAAAAGTTGAATTATAACAACAATATATGTTTTATATTTGCTTGTGCTTTAGACATATATATACCCCGTGATCAGGCCAACTATACATGAAAAATCATTTGATCTGTACAGGAATGCTAAAAGCTGAAAAGCTGAGAAATGTAGCGGTTACTGCGAAAAACAGGAATGGGCAGTCGGATCCCTCAGTTATAGTGAGGCTGACCTTCTGTTTGCGCAGTTTTACTCAAAAGTAGTGCGAAATAGAAAGTGGCTGATTCTATATTGAAACATCCTCGAACATCGCCGATGGTCTTCTGCAAACCATTTAACATGTCTAGGCGTCAAGTTCTGCTTCACCTTTCTGATCCTTCTCCAACCCGAAATGGCGACTCGAATCCTCATGCTGAACAGGCAGGAACTTACGTGTACAAATAAAAATTATATATTTTCATTGCAAAAGCATATTATTATTAAAACATATTATTAAGCATATTATAGTTCCTTTATTAAGTCCCTTGATATAAATAACCTACGATCTGCGTTGTGTTCGAAATACATATGTGGAAACAGACGATCTCTTACAAGTGGTAGGAGTCTTTTAATGTCCGCCTGTACGATTAGATGCTCGCTTAGGCAATCAAATCCTAATCAAAGGCGCTGCACACCATATTCAATAACATCAAAATTTCACTCCCAACATCCCAAAGGGGGCTCTGGTAGTAATCTCGATTTCTTGTTAAGGGCACTCGACGAGCGCGATAACGGCTTCTGCAGCAAGGAGTATTGAATTGTACAGATCGGTGTGGACCACCTGACTTCTCAAACAAGCAGATTCATCTATCCGTTTGCTGAACTGTTATGCGTCTTTAAGTACTGTCCGCCTTAATTTCCCTGTCTGAAAGCACCTAATTTTTCCCTAATGCGTTATGTAAGCAACGTACGGGGCTGAGGTCAAGCGTTCTATGATTACTTCGCACGTCAGATTTCGCTAAGCTCACCTGTCGAATGTCTCTAGCAAAGATTCGAAAAAGCCACGTGAAGGAGAATGAAAGGGAAAAGCGACCAATCCATGTCCTTGCTTAACTGCGCACTTCATCGTTGGCTGCATATCTGAGATACGTTTCAGTAGAGAACTGATTTAGTAAAGAACAAAAAAGCAATCCAACTGAAACAGGCTCGTTAGTATCGATTATCAAAATGGGGCGAACTTTATTAGCTGTCAAAACGAGATCAAAGCGTTGGCATGAACACCCGTGATGAAAACCGCGTACTCGTAATTCTGGTCTTATACCAGTAACAAACCAATCTATTTTTCAACTATTTTTTGTTATCTAATACGATAAGAGGTCTAATGGACCTTGAAATTGACAATTAAGAAATAAACCGCTGATAATTGATGAACCAAGCAGTCATCAATTACCCAAGCGCCATAAAACTACAATGACGGACAGACACCATCTCGTAGCTAGACCAGGCCTAAACTAAACCGCCACAGAGTTTATTCAAGGAAACAGGATGCGCGAAGTATTCCAGCCTTCAACAGCTTTATCGCCGTGCCGTTCACCGTTGACGAATGAGCACGACTCTTGATAATTAAGCACTACGCGAGCCGTTGTTTGCCCTGACGTAACAGGGCTGAGTTTGGCATTCTTGTCCAAATAAGCCAAATTCATCACAAACCTTTTCCATTGTGTGCCCGAAACTGGTTCTCGGGCAACTTCGAAAAACACGCAGCATTCCAATAGTCCAATGTACACAACGAAGCCTGTATCACCGCTAGTCTTGAACACGAATGCACTTAGTGATTTTTCCCGAAAAAATGGAGACTTGTTATTTGTCACGTAAAGATGCGGACTACAAAAGAACGAAATCTCGGTGAAAATAGCAGTCAAAATAGTTGACAGTCTAGCATATATCTCACCGAAGACACTCGCCCGAAATTCAGAGCAACACGGTAAGCAAATTACACGAGCAAAAAAGAAAATAGATGGGATTCAAAGAGGTCGGCTTAATCACTCCTAACGAGCCAGATGCCTTCTTCATCTAGATGTCGTCTAGTCAAACCGTTCAGAAGAATGTCGGCAGTTTTTCTACGTACAACGAATAAAGTCACAGACAGGTTTGGAACAGCTTACTATTTCTACGCAAACGTTTTCGCAAACTTTGGTGGTCTGTAATCAGTAACTATATGAGGCCACCATCGCGCTACACTAGACTACAGAGGACTAACAAACCTAATAAAATAAACGCTTCCAAATGTTTTCACGGTTTCCGGATACTGTACGTTGACACTTCACTGGCCTTAAACAATGCAGGCCGTCGTTTAGAGCGTCCGTATCACGGTAGTCATTCACGATATAGAAATGCTCTTCTTCGCGCCCGAGAGCCATGAAGGCCGAACAATGCACACACGACATCAGTAACCTTCGAGCGCCGAGAGCATCAATGAAAGATAGTCAGGCAGTGTTGGAAAACATTGAATGGCGTGGCCAATGGAGGATGCTTCAAATACCCCACTGCAGATCGCCTCTCGCACTGGCCTCTGCACCACCCGCCTACTCCGGTCTCCTCCTCTACAGAAATAACTTATTATGCTTTCAATACAGAGGTGAAATTTGCTTCATTACGGTTGGTGGAATTAGAGAGAGGCGAAGGTTTCATATGTCTGACCCAGGAAGATCGGTTGAAAACGGTGTAAACGCCTTTGGCTAAACGTGGCATATGCTAAGCAACTGCCGGCCCATTGCACAAGCATTTATGGCGCGCTTTGAGAACTCGCTTGGTTATATATATATATATATATATGCATCACACCATATATTCGCGTTCGGACCGGCCGCCTAAGTGAATTGTATGGACGTGCTACAAGCTACATGGCTTTACTATGGTAAAATCTATAGGTATCCTATCAATAAATGTGTTGCTAAGATCGGGCTAGTTGGCGACAAATGATGAAGAGCCATATGGCTGCTTTTTTCTAATTTCTCAAAAGCTCTCGAAATTGTCAATTATGCTGTGCTCACTAAAAGATACGTTAAACCTAATAATGATGTAGTCTGTTTTTATTTTTTCATCTTGTAGAAAACATGGACCCACAAATTAGGATTGCGCGAAACGTTAATAGCTGGTAAACGTGCGACAGTTTACATAAATAGCGACATGCAAACATCAAAATTTTTACATGAAATTTATATGAAAAACGAAATATGTATTTTTCCACCCGGAAAAGTCGCTGTTACTGATGACTCTTTAAATCAGTCCGACGCCCATCCCAAGTCACTGGGTCGTACCGAATACGTAAATAACATGCTCGATTGATGTATGCAAAAGAGGTTGCATAGATGTACCACTTTACCTGGCTTTTTAATCGTTAGCACATCTATAACAGTGCCCAGATGATCTTACTATTTAGAGGCGTACTCTGTTCTGATTATCTGTAATTGCTGACCGCGTAAAGATATATCTTTACTTGTTATATCATCTCTAGTTGGACACGTACGACATACGATCCGTGGTACTGCATAAACGGTTTAAAAAAATGTTTCATAAGTTTTATAGAAATAAATTGCTTGTAAAAACCAAGGTACTTTTTATTTTATGTTTCAACAGTCGAAATAAATACGAATATGATGTCAGTGGGGACCCCATACCACTACTACTAGACACATTTATTCATCTCGGAATTACAATGACTGTAGACGTAGATTTCGATACTCACATACAAGAGCTACTCAGACAGCATATCTTACTTGTCATTAAACTTGATAGCTATTTTATTAGATTCATTTTTGGTGGATTGAATAACAAATCAATTCCTTCTTAGCGTTTCTATTTTCTCTCTTACTCGACAAATTCCAAATTTGTAAAATTACACTTTGAATTTTACAAGTCAAACTCGCCTTTGTTTAGTAAAATGGTGGTATAATGCACATTACTTGTGTCGGCATATTATAATTGATTACTTAAATGTCACTGGTTTTTATTCACTTCATTTTCTAAAAGACATATAATTCTGTCAAAAATCAACGTTAAACCAAGGGCGAGTAGTAGTTAAAGTGAAAGCAAATACACTAATAGCGCGACTCTAGTACACGACACACTGGAGCCAACGTCGAGGTTAACAATTCATCATTATATATATTTATATGTTTACATATAGGCATTATATATAAAGTAGGCTTCACGTCATAGCTACATAGTTTCATGCCAGGCTATACATAATGCGAGGGAAAAGAATGTGCACAAGTCTGTACACAAAATGAATACCTGAAAGAATTTGAAGTAATGAACCTAAGACCTTACTCTAGATGCTCTAGGAAAGGCCACGAAACCTTATTATACATGCACACCATCTTAGCAATTTCAAGTGCAGTTATCGGCTGGCCATTTCGAAGATCACTTGTCGAAAGTTAAAATGTCTTGATATGACATTTGACTTTGGAATGCGTTTGTTTACGTCTGCTATTTCATGAAAGTGCGATACTAATGGAAGACTTAGTAAACCCTTCTCTGTATTGCACCTTTATTTCTCATGTCGAATGAATTTTGTGCTAGTTCTCCGAAAAAGCCTAAAATAATGGCATGCCTTGCTTTTACCCACTTTTTACACTGTTCTGAAATATAAAAATGTCTGTAAGAAAGTGTGTCGAAACAACTAAGCATGACCCATCTTAAAGGCAATATCAGAGAAGAGGTTTGATTTGGACTTGAAACCGTATCCAGCAATATATATATATATATACTGATTGTATAGCATTGTGCAGAAAGACCTAATAACAATACACAAGCAGTTACCTGAAGGTTCACGCCGATCAAAACAAAATGACATGATTTATTCCCCACGTACTTTATATTCAACATTATATAATATGATTATATTTATGAACTACATAGCACTAATAGTTATATCACTCCGTATGTTGTTCACACGAATCACTACGAGAGTGACCCATCATATCTCATCTGTCTGGTTTTCGGAACAATCTCGAAGTTTGGAGCCTCATTTAGATAACTTATGAGCTTAATCGCAAGTGGGCCAGCAGGAACTTCTGCACCTTATGTGCACACCTCGTGTGAATCACTATTGGGCTCTTAATAAAGTATCAATATACTTGTTGGATAAAGGCGCCCTGCGGCAGGACACTGTCGCTATTTTGCCATTATCATAGACTCAAACAAAACGACATAGAAATTCATTCCTTTAGCGGCAAGGTAGCCGACGGTAGAACTATAAACGCACATTGTCCAGTGCAAAATTTCTGTAACATGAGGATCAAATCTAACGAGTAGCTGACAATAAAGATTAAGTCGCGCAGAACCTGAGTTCCCAAGGATGACACTATTACCAAAGGTATACTTCAAATCCTGGAAGTTGGAAAAGCTCAGTTCGTCTATTTTCAATTATCTGCCTCAGGGTTCGATTTATATTATACGCTTACTCCACACAATTAGCCATATTCATGATAGCTGAGGTTTTTATTACATTTTTAAGTCCATTTTCACCTAACAAGATCACCCAGAGGCCCTCATTCTTACAACATTCAATAGTTTTTTCGCAAGGTCGCACAAGCAACGCCATTTAAGAGACATCTTAACATGCCAAACGTTATTACAGACATAACCTAGCTCATTCGATATAATTCCAAACATAAAATATTTATCTAAATCTCACCCAAATCTCGACCAATCGTCGTATTCCAACTGCCGATAGTTTTGTTTAATTAATTGTGATATAGTAAGTACTTGTGTATAAGGAATGGTGGGTTAAACGTAACGAAATGTTTGCATGGCGAGGTAGCAAATCATACACAACGAAATGCTTGATGTTTACTACCAATCTTCCAAACTTCCCATTGAGTACCCGACTAAAGCCCCCTTCCATTTGATAGATTATTTAGTACGGATGTTCGCAAATGCAATTCTGGTTTAACACTAGGTATTACTAAACTATAATATCATTTACATATTATACAGGTACTCAAGCACAACGCATATTGTTTTTATTTTGTACTAGTAGACAGTTTTTAGGAATTCGTTTAAAGGCCTGATATGATGTGACGGCTTTCACGTCAATGGATAGGTCATTTTACTCTCTTAGCGGCTTAGAACGCTTGAGCAGCTGCACCGGCTGCGATGGTGGAACCGTGATGTAATACAATTAGACCTGTGACGTGCACTTCTCAGCCTGTCGAAAGCAAGAGTTCGGAGACTACTTCCAGTAAAGATTTTAAAAACCGCGATAACTATGAAGTATTTCGTAAGTACCTAAATACCTTAAATTGCGTGATCCTTACTTTCATGATTGGCGGAGCCCCTGAACTGAGCCAATTTAGCCATCGCTGAGAGCAGACTGGCCGAAATTCGGACTTCGCAAATAACGTGAGATCGAGAAAAGGAGCTCTTTAGAAAAGAGCACGAGCGAGTTACCAGGTAATCTTTGAGCCATTGTGCTACATGTGTTCCTTTATCAGGTGTTCAATATGAGCGACGCCACGTAGTCTGCTACGCTTTTTTGGTTGCTTAAACGTCAGAGGCTCAGTCACATGATAGATAAATGAGGTGTATCGCGTCCACTGTGAAAGATAGTAAAAGCTTGTTGGCGACACATTATCTGGCTAACGGTGTTAAGTCTTACGACATAAAATTTGTGAACATTTTTCACTGATCTCTCTAAGTAGTGTAAACTACTGCAGTTCGCGTTTATGATTCAGGATTACGTTCTCTAAACCATTCGCGAAGAATTTGACGGCAATTGAGCGCTTTAGGATCTCTCATGAACTGCGACGAATGTTTCCAGATTCGTCAATCCCCCATTGCTCTTTAAATAGTCACCAGTATATTTGCCTAGCCGGAACCTCGCAGCCTCGGTGGTTTGAGACTTTCGTGCGATGTTCCGCGTCGTCTACAAAATCTGAATTGAATCTTGTAAAGCAACTCACAAATACTCAAACGTTTGTTGGTTGCCTCATGAATAAATAAAACGTTTGCTTTAGGGTGTATATAAGATAAAGACCACATTAAAAGGTATCGTAGAAAATATCATATGAATATATTTCACTTTGGATTTACTTAGATATTGAACCATAATGTGGTCGACAGGGTGGGCGCATCGTGGTTGGACCTATGAAATTACTTCAAACAAAAAACGCGGGCGAACAGGACACGTGGAGGTTGTTGAGTGTCTAAATATGAGGTGCAACCAATGACGCTGTACATGAACGTTAACTGCGACGTCTTGTGCGAGCGGCTCAGCAGCGTATACTATGAGAGTTCTATTTGGATAGACAACGAGACTGCGAAGCAATTCAACGGCGCAGAATGGGTCTGCGACGAAGAATGAGCCATTTGGACGATCGGGAAAAGAACTGCCCCTTGGAGACTACATTTGTGCAAGCGCACACAGGCATCCATGTCATTTGGAGCAAAGCATATGGAAATAGCAATGACCTGGATGAAAATGGATTTGACTAGCTAACTGCTGCATAATGGCTGCCTCTAGATCAGCTGAGCTGAAGCACTGAAATAATCTCGAAAAGTACCCGAGAACATTTTACGGAGACCTATTAGATGGCGAGTAAGATTTGCGCCTTAGCGTGCCAATATGAAAAAAGGTTAATTATCTCGAGAACGAAGAACTTTTGGGCCTTTACGAATAGAGCCATGTTCGTGAATCCACCGGTAGAACGTCCCACTTGAGAATCTTTTTGAAGCGGCTTACCATTCGCCCAGAAAGCGATAATGTAGTATGGAATGTGCTGTTGGTGTGTGCAGGTTTTAGTCGCAATAAACCGTATAATGATTATAGAAACGAGTGGAAAACGTGAAGCTGTTACGTGCAAAGTGTCGAACCTGCGGCCTCTTCCCTTTTTTACGCGAGCACTAGTGCCATCAGCAACCACTCTGCCATTTATAACCACATAACTGGTAAAGCACCTTGAAGCTTACAGAAAGATACAGTTTAAATTGGCGAAAATTCGATTGTTCGATATTGACGCAATAAAGTCCCTTTTACCACGCCGTGAGTAATTCAGTTTTCATCAACGTCGGTCCGTCGTATTTTTTCTGCCTATGCTATCTCCAGAGGTGACAATATCTTCCCGTACGGCACTCAGCATGAAAAGCGGCCTTAAAAATAAAATAGTATGCCCCTGACAAAAAGTAGGATACAGTTTGCTACGCAATATTTCGTTTAATATCTTGCCATTTTGGTATATATAAAAATACACCCTATATGTATGTATATGCAATGTATTTAACCTGTCAAAATACATAACTTAGGTTCGTGATTTGGTCTATCATCACCCGTTCCCAAGCAACGCACAAAAGCTTAAAAGAACTACCATAACCGTTTATTTTAACGTACAAATACTGCAACTCTAAACTCAGGAGCAAATCTTATTCTATAAAAACTGACGTTCGATCTAAATCGCAGAATTCTACGGTCAGTCGTAGAATATTTTTTTAATATATTTCTAATAGAAAAAAACCATCTCAATATTAATCACACCTTGCTTAACCTGATTGACAAATTTGCAAGTATAACCACTACCTTGGTTTGCATGTGCCCTGCAAGTATTTGAAGCAGACGGTTATTTCAGACGGTGGCCTTGCTCAACGCTTTAATCACATCACATTAGATGATGCCAATCGCACATTGGAAGTGATATGATCCATTGAAAGTTCTACCCTTGGAACTCCACCACCATATCTAGACAATCTTTTCTGTTGCGATGGACGTGCGGAGAGGCTGGTGTGCCATGTGAAGTACGGTGAATTTTAACATGAATTTGGTTTATCCCTTACGGCATCATGGACATATGTTTTCGAAAAAAATTCCACAAGACGATTGGCCTGTAATCAACACCCAACCGTGTAGCAGCTAGTCTATACCGTAACACATCGCCCGGGTTCATATTAATGAGTCCAAACAACTTGTGACTTAGCTTGACACTTTTATAGCTTTTTGATGTTATTATGTCACGGGCTTTGAAATCCGATGCGAACACCGCGGAAGAGAACCTTCGTGCTTAAAAATGTTAAATAAATATATATAAACCAATTTTTGCATTTAGCATTACACTAAAGGATGGATATCCGCAGGGCGCCTATGGCTTTGGAGGCCCGCAATATTTTCACCTTAGTACGTTTCTTTGCCGACTAGCTTACTTTCGGCTAGCTTTGACACACCTGAATTAGATATCCTCTTACACATACTTTCTATTTTCTATAATTAAAGTATATTTGTGTATAAATCGAAGCAGTTTTATGTCGAATGCGGTTAGATAGTTGGTGTTTTTATAATCTGACAGGGAATTAATCAAAGAATATGCGGGATGATTTCGTGCTTTCCATTTTGTTGAGTGATGAGGTGAATTAATTGAACTGTTGACAGAAAAACGATTTTTTGAGCAAACTTAGGTGGCCATGCTCAAGGCTCTTCGGCGACGTTAGCGGCGGGTAATGAAACCATGTGCGTTCGTTAAATGACGGACTTTCATGGCAGAATAACGTAAAGTTTGAATTGACTCGAATTGAGACATTAAATATCATCAAGAATCGTTGATAGTTGAAAGATAGTCTACTATATAAATCTAATATAGAGCATTATTCGATGTGTGCATTTATGCTTCAAGCGTGTTCCAATATCTCATCAAAAATGTTGCCCCATGGTCGCTAAGACACTATAGCCATGTCAGCTAATCTTATTAAAAAAGTAACATAAGTGTGTATGTAAATTCTGGTATCACCATTTACACCATCATTATACGATTGCCCCTATAATTTTGCGTATATTTATATTCTCTCTATAATCTATCAGCTAATACCGCTCAATGGGACAATACAGTAATACGACCACTACAAAAAAAGTTGCTGAAAAAGCAAAAAATAGGTAAAAATAATAAAACGCAATGGCGTTCACAAATACTCAAATGTTTGTTAGTTGCCCCAAAAATAAATGAAAAAGTACGCTTTAAAGTATACGTGCGATAAAGGCCACATTCGAGAAGTATCGTACACAATATCATGTTTGAATAGACTCCACTTTTAATTTTAAATTTGATTTTAACTTAGACATTGCACCATGATGTGGTTGGCGGGTTACATCGTAATGAGGCCTATAAAATTTCAAACTGTAAAACAAAGGATGCAGACAAACAGCAGGCGTGTAGGTTGCCGAGTGGATGTCAACAAATGAGTTGCAGCCGGTGAGGCTGTATGTACACGTCGACTGTGACGTCTTGTATGCAGAGACTTCTCAGATGAGCAAATTCGGCACGCTAACGTGCTAAATTTTATTCTTTACGCTATTTCACGATGCTGCAATGTAAAAAATTGAAATCTCTCGAGTACAAAGAGCGTTTGGGCTTTACAAAATAGTGCCATATACGTGAATCCATCGATAGAACGTTTCATTTGCGATCCTTATTGAAGCGACTTGCCATTCGGCCAGAGAGTGGCAATGCTGTATGGAATGTGCCATTACTGGTATAGAAACGTGTGAAACACATGCAATTGTTGCCTGTAAAGCGTCGAGTCTTCGCGTTCTCCACTTTTTTGCGCAAGCATTAGTGTCATCAGCAGAGCAAGCAGGCGCTTTATCGATACCAGACTGCTTTAATTTGTGGATTGAATAAAACGTGGGTAGACATGTTAAATGTTCATCTTCAGTTAAATAAAAAGGGCGCACGCAATAGTTTTTTCTTATATAAGGAGAAGAAATTAGATAGCTATTTTTGATGATGGCACTCCTCGATATACCTTCCATAAGGTGGGTAGATGCATATCTCTGGTGTCTATTAATAACTTCCTACATTTAATGGAATTACTATGTCTGAAGGTGGCTTCGAAGCAGGAACCTTCAAAATTTTAGGTTGTTGCTCCACCCTAATCTCTCTTTTAGATCAGATAGTTTTTAGTCGTTTTGTGTTCTGGCAAGAAAAAGAAACAATAGGATGAATCTTATGAATAAATAATGTCCTCGGTAGCATTCAGCGCTTGAAGACCAAATCACCTACGGTCCCCTTCAAATAGCGAAGCACTGCACAAAACGTTTGCAGCTAGGGTATGATCACCTCGGCTGTACGCAGACAATAAGTAAAGAGTGCGTGGTATTTAATTTGTCGAATTTATAAATATCGGCACTAAATTACAGCGCTCTTACTCGTACGGCTGAGCCTATGAATGTATCAGTTTGTGTCAAAAGGAGTGACTTGGTACATTCGTGGTGTAACTCGCAGCTCGCGCACTAATTATCCTCGTTCAAACCCCGTTAATTTGAGCGTAACGGATTAGATTCTCTCACTAACCAAACAAATTCAAGAATAATCTAATAATTCTAATAATGTAGAGATAAAGTTCAAGCATATTCAGCGAGCGTATCTCTATTGAAAAAAAAGGGGCAAACAAAATGCACCAAACATACATAAATGTAAACTTCTCTTTCTGTA
>MNPL01006993.1:63785-79823 GCA_002081605.1 Tropilaelaps mercedesae | reverse complement strand
TATATATATATATATATATATGTATTAGATTTGAACGTACTTTACGCATTTTAGATTGCTGTCTTGATTTCACTCCTCGGGTATGGAACGGATTCCATTGGGACTCCTTCAAAATAGCAACCGTGAAAAAGTGAGTCAACTTCCAGAATGTACTTACTATGAAAAACAGATAAACTTTGCCTTTATTATTCCTATTATAATACGCTAAAGCAGAAGGCGTTGAAGCTAAAGATACAAGAATCCTGAGTGAAGTATCTACTTCTTTCATTTTTTTATACATCAAAACGTTTTTATTTTCTTTTTGCCTAGCCGATATCAAAACAAATAATAATGTAGGGTATTTGCTAATTGCAAAGTGAGCCTGGATAATTAATCAAGTATAAATTACCAAGTGCAAATAGACGGAAACGTATGCAACTTAAGATACTTGAGGCCTTCTGACCCATACTTGATCCATAAGAATATCCGGCTTCAAGGCCATCTAAACTAGTTTAACCCTAACTTATTAATAATTTCTTACCTTCGTGCCTCACCCGCATGCGGAAAGAGAAATGTACTATGCTAGGATGCTTAGGCAACATCGCATTGCATATACTCCATTACTTGACCCACCCTACATTTCTACCAGTCTAACATCGACAGTGAAAATTCTTCATAGTAACAGACCTGGTGAACTCAGTACAAATACTCGAGAGCTTGAAAAACCTGAAAATAGCTTTTAAAGACTATTACAGTTTTACATGATCCGTTTTATTCGCTAGGATGTTCAATTGACTGATTTAATGCAGATTTATATATTACAACAATATATCATTCTAAATCTTTGTAAACATACAATCAATACCTTGTTCCTGTAGATTTGGTAACAATGTTTTTCACAATTTTACCATAGTTTCAGAAAGCCTGCGTAGTTCTGTAATGAATTGTATTTACGATGACAGTAAAAAATTTCGATTTAAAGACGTTTCATCCATTTCACACTTTGTCAACTTCATCGTCGTTACCTGACGATAGAATGATCGTCATGAAACACTGTATCGCTCGAACAGCTCACTCGGATTGCCAGGACAAGGTAATTCGTCTTTTTTCGCTTCTGATGCTAAGCTTACAAAGGTTTTAATTAAGAAGTTTGAATAAGCGATGCTTTGAAAAATACAACTGCCAGAAACAAAGATAGCTTATCGTACAAATATATACACCTTTTTGTAATCAATCGGCTTTATTGGCTTGTTTAATTTTTATTGATATTACTTGTTTAACATCCATACTACCTTTGCACACTCATTGTTGCAATCGTTTTATGGCATACTCTCGTGGGCAATTTAGACTTCATACATCAGTACCATGGCTGCAGAACTGTGCGACACATCCGCACCTACGCGCTAAACTTCATAAATGTCTTAGAAGCCCGATTTCTTACCGGAGACCATCTATCTTGCGTCGAAAATTGTGGCCGCGTAAAAATCCGAATTATCAACTCGAACTTGCCCGCCTTTTGTTCGCCATGTGTTTCCGTTTCTCTCCGCCGTCCATTTGTGTACCCGCACACTGCCGCACATGTCGTGGTTGTTCTGGCCGCAGGCGGGACACCAGTGTCTCATTCGTTGAGTGTGTATTTGTGCTTGTGTGCCAGTGTTCCGGTTTCGTTTCGAAGTACCGCCCCGACTCCTGTCGCAATCGCAGACGTGATACGATTAGGGAACAGGCAGGGCAGCGCCTGTTCGGTTATTCTTCTCCACTGCGGTCGGATGGTGTAAGGCTAAACAGCCGTCGAGCCGTGCAAGTGTGTATGTGTGAACGCGAGACGGCCATCTTTCTGCACCGAGCATCAGCACAAGCCAGCAGTGGTGGTGCCTGCTACAGTGGTGGTACCGGCTTGCTAAACAGTGCTGTGTCTACCCTGACAAGAATTTTATTTACCCCTTGTCCAATCAATTTTCCTCCCTGTAATCCGACGTCCCCTCGGCGAGCGCCGAAACGATACCCCTCCCCCCGTTCTTTTAACGACTGTCCCTCAGGTAGATCGACCCGGGACGATTCAGCCTAGGCAGGACCTTTCACACGGCCTAAACGACGACGTCCGCCGACCGACAGCCGCCGCCCCAGCAGGCTCGGCCGTGCCGAGTAGAGCCGACATTTCGACCACCGCCATGGAGCAGTCTGGCGGCGAGACGACATGGGATGACGACAAACTTAGCAGTCAGTTCACAAAGCTGAATGTCGACGCGCCCGTATTTGTGCCCTCGTTCATGCCGCCCGGAGGAGGTGGCGGGCAGACGCCCACCCCGACCATCGTTCAGGTGAGTTTGTCGCAGGTGCCGGCGTTGGTGAGGGGGCATTCGTAGATAAGCCAGCTAGCTGGGAACACGGAATTGAAGTGCGGTGGCACGGTGCACCGCCCACCGATATGGTAGGTGCAACGGAGTTAACAACTTGACTGAGAGAACGATGTCGTCCTCGAAGGGCTCGGTTGAGTAAAATCGGCAACGGTTCATTATCGCTATGGTAACATTACTGAGCAACTTGGCCAACCAGCTGGCTGATTGGCATAAGGCGGGGAAGATGGGTAGGTCTGCCGTATTGAGATGTTGCCGTGCCTCTCCGTTAGCTGGCGAGCGATGCACATGGCAATGGTATTTGTTGACCTAAAAAAGGGGGTCTACCACGACTCGTGGTAGCGTTAATATCATTATTCTTATCGTGCTTCCAATGGCGTATATACAGTTGTAGTCAAACGAGGGTCATCTGGCTATTCGTAAGGCGACTGGAGTGATAAATAAAACTATGTTATCTTTGCCATATGAATGTCTCACCGAAGATATTTTTCGGTTGTGGGCTTTACCATACGGTAATGCCTTGATAATTGCTTTGTCTTCGTTGCTGCGCGACGGTCATTTAGGTGGTATTTTATCGTCCTCACACGACGATTTTGGTAGCACGTAAATTGAAACGTATTGCCCGTAAACCAGCATTAGAACCGACAACATATGTGTGACTTCACTACGAACGGTCACGGCATGGTTGGCGGGTATGGATTTGACATGCGCCGCCGTAGGGTCCTACCGAGACCTCCTTCCCCTTTCCCTTTTTCGGTCATGTACACACGCTACCACCCCCATGTAACAATTCCACACCAACATCATAGGAGGTCGTATAGGTTTTACGTATGGTCGCGAGCTTCACGAGCAGACATTGCGAGTGCGTCAAATCCTTCCGCGAGGCCACCTTCATCGCTCCGCTTGGGCAACGGCTAGTTGGAGTTCGCCTAATTTGTTTAGTATAAGTTTTCGGCAGGAACAAGGGAAGCTTGCAACACAGCCTTGCTCATGAATTCCTCTCATCGAAGTCATTGTATACCTGTATACTGTGTTGTTCCAGCAGAGTGGCATGAGGGTCTGGGGGAATACCCCAGCAGAGGTTGCAGCTACGTTCGATGGAGAGCTGCGTCATCATGATAGTCTGACTTTGGTCTAGTTGGATGTGCTTGTCGGACTGACGTCACAGGCTGTGTGCATTCGTCTGTTGTTAGCTTTGACTCAGCAGCGGCATCTTTGGGGAGCCGGGTCGCTATGGCTTGAGAGCTACTCGTGTGTGGATGGGTTCAGCACTGTGTTGGAGGAACACGGTGAAGGAAAGAATTTTTTTGGAGGCTCTCTGACCGGTTTGGGTGACCCGCATTGTGTGCGGCCAGTGGCGAGCGTGGATGCTTGAGGGGTGCAAATACTGTCGTAACACAGGTAGAGGTTTTTGGAGATGCCATTTCGTGGAAGAGCCTGCCGTCGACGCATTTTGCCAAGGTAGGCTATTGAATGCGTTGGTGTTTTTGCTCTGGCATACGTTCGCAATGTCAAAATGTCTACCGATAGGAAGTCTACCGAAAATCAGCAGGATTCCACCTTTAAGCCTTTGCTCTCCGGGGCCCGCGGCAAGTCGCAGCTTTGTCACGGTGTATGATATTTGGCCGCCTAGAAACTCGAGGTCGCGATATTGATCGCCCTTAAAGCAGCCTACGGCCGTTTGACGGGTTCAGCCTTTGGATTTACCATATACCTATAAAGGTATATTCTGTTCTCGCTTGATTCAGTGCATATCGGAGAAGGCTTGGTGGTAGCATCTAATTGAAATCAAGCAACTCCACGTGCGACGAAATGCCGTCCGCACCCAAACACCTTGTTTATAAAGTACCGCTAATCTGCCCGCGTAGTTTAATTCTTGTCACGTCCTTACCTCAAAATGTCGTTAGGAAATGGGTATTGGGGATCGTTTAAGCTAATAAGTAGTTCGTATGAAACTTGCCGTAGGGAAATTAGGTTCTGGTTTGAGACATATCGGCTCCAATTCTAGACTCATAATACATGTATTCCCTGTAATACGGTGGAGGTCGGTTTAATTGTAGTACCAGGACATCAAATAAGGATTATTGTCCTGAGCTAACTCGACAGCACGGTAGTTAACATTAAATGCGCAACGATGCTTGGAAAACTCAATCACATTTAATAGTTGAACTTCTTATATACTGTATTGGCTTCTAAGACCTAGTAAAAAAGAATAATACAGCAATTGATTATAGTAAATGAGTATAGTAAAAAACCATCGATGATGCGACCTATCACCAAGCACATAATCTATAGCCAGCTTACTTTGTAGCACAAGCTCAAAAAGTCGATTTATCATTGAAACAATGAACAAACTTTTAGATCTAGAACACCCTTCAAACTTGCACACATTTCACGAAGTTCTGTTGTAATCACGAAAAACTTCGACTACGTTTCATATATGACTAACTATGATTATGCGCCAACAAAAATAATACATTCCCTTTCTGCAGAGACATGTACGAATGGTTATTGTCTTACGAACATTTCCAGCCAGGAAATGTCGTATGGTCTCTACAATGTTCCAGTATCTTTTCATGGTCGACGGCTACATCGATTTCCGACCCTAACAATTGTCTCTTCTTTGTCCATTTGCATCTGGCGTCGTCGTTTGCATGCTCGTGTGCGTACTCGAAACGACCATTGATTAGCCGATACTTAATGGCGACGGGGAGAAGGACTCGCCCGTGTCTGAGACGAACAACAACGCCGAGGAACCGCCGGCCGATTGGGAATGCGTCATCGGCGACGCAGAAAGCACTCCGTCTCCGTCACGTTCCGCCGGCTCCGTTCAGGGCGCTAGCCCCGAAGAAAGCGGTACCCCCGATGAGGAAGAGGCCCCCAAGGTGAAGAAGGACAAGAAGAAGATCGAGGACGGCCCTCGGAAAGAGCACCTCAACATTGTCTTCATCGGCCACGTCGACGCCGGCAAGAGCACGCTCGGCGGCCAACTGCTCTTCCTTACCGGCATGGTTGACAAGCGCACACTCGAGAAGTACGAGCGTGAGGCAAAGGAGAAAAACCGCGAAAGTTGGTATCTGTCGTGGGCTCTGGACACCAATCAGGAGGAGCGCGACAAAGGTAAAGTCCGCCGCTGCAACGACGAAAAGTGGCGTTGTCACGAATTTTCGCGTTGGCTTTTTGGCCCCGTTCGAAACGTAAACAAACCCACCAAGGCGATCACGTGGTAAAGTGAAATTAAATATCCCGTATACGAACGTTGTCGTAGTTCTCGGTGGTCGTATGGAAACTTAAGCAATTTAGTTTTTACTGGGCCTGAAATATTCGCCGGAAAAGAAACGCGTGGAAGTAGCATCACAACTGGGTGACCTTTTTCGCACTCACCTTGATCGATCCACTTTTCATTCCTTTGCGTTTCAGGAAAGACAGTGGAATGCGGCCGCGCATACTTTGAGACAGAGAATAAACACTTCACATTGCTGGACGCGCCGGGCCACAGGTCTTTCGTTCCAAATATGATCGGTGGAGCATGCCAGGCTGACATCGCAGTTCTGGTGATCTCGGCCCGTAAAGGCGAATTCGAAACTGGCTTCGAGCGAGGCGGCCAGACGCGGGAGCACGCTATGCTCGCCAAGACTGCCGGTGTCAAGCACCTGATCGTGCTCATCAACAAAATGGATGACCCAACCGTAAACTGGTCCGAGGAGAGGTACAATGAGTGTCGCGACAAGTTGCTCCCTTATCTAAAGAAGTGTGGCTTCAACCCGAAGACCGAGCTGATTTTCATGCCGTGCTCCGGTCTGAGTGGCGCCGGCCTGAAGGATCCGGCGCCGGCCGATGAGTGCGCGTGGTACGACGGGCCCTGTTTCCTACCTTACATTGATCAGCTGAAGCCAATCGATCGCTACCTCGACGGGCCGTTCGTCATGCCCGTCGTCGACAGGTACAAGGACATGGGCACGGTCTGCTTTGGCAAAGTGGAGTCGGGCATGTGCGACCGGTCCGACCCACTCCTGCTGATGCCCAATCGCAAAGTCGTCGAGGTTCTACAACTGTGGAGCGACGAGGATGAGGTACAACAGGTCAAGTCCGGAGAAAACGTCAAGGTGAAGCTAAAAGGCCTTGAAGAGGAGGAAGTGTCGCCGGGATTCGTGCTCTGCGAGATTGAACGGCCCTGCAAGGTGGCGAAGGTATTCGACGCCCAGGTGGTAATCCTTGAGCATAAGTCCATCATCTGTCCGGGCTACTCCGCGGTGCTCCATATTCATGCCGCCATCGAGGAGGTCTCAGTTCGTCAGATCATTTGCTTGATTGATCGCAAGACCGGCGAGAAGGGCCAAATCAGGCCCCGGTTTGTCAAACAGGACCAGGTGGCCGTCATGCGGTTAGAGACTGCCGGCGTCGTGTGCGTCGAACCGTTCAAGCTGTTTCCGCAAATGGGCCGCTTCACGCTACGCGACGAAGGCCGCACAATCGCCATTGGAAAGGTTCTGCGTGTTGTCGAATGACTGCCGGGCGCCAGCAACGCCCAAGCCCTCAGCAACAGCAGGTGAACAAGAAACACAGCAGAGTTTTGATGTTAAATAAATTTGTGTTTATTTTTATCTCGACGAGAAAAACGAACCGGGGCCGTTCATACAAACGGAATATGCTATAATATATAATAAATAACTAAAATAAATGTAGTTAATGGTGCCCATATGTCATCGGAGATGGGTGGGCGCGTGTTGGTCGGAGCGTCAGTAAGGAAGTAGGCCTATGACGAAATTAGGTGTAGGCACTGACTTGGCTTCAGTGTCCAGTGTAACGGCATAGACAGCTTATTTCACGCTTGCGGAATGTTGCTGAATAATGCAAGAAAAGAAAAATATGGATACTCACCGCTCCGCAGTTAGCGGAATCTCTACAGATAGTCTCTAGGTTGTTTACATCGAATAGTACCTAGCTCTCTCTAGATTTGCGATTCGTACTGAGTTCTATCTTTAGAGTCGCGTGGGTAGTTTGACATAAGCCAGTTCAAGGAAAAACGTAAAAGACTATTTGAAAACCACTTTGTCGAAGCTTAGCTCTAATTTTGTCGGACTGCTCGTATGAGATGGCCAGTTCTATGTAGTTTGTTAGATTTGTTGACATATTCACGTCCTTGCGTAGAACATCGGTCAAATTGTGCCTCCTTTCGAGAAGTATCAGAACGCTACCAGGCCGATTAGGGATTCCGGCTTTGTTCAATTATCCATTGATCTCCTCTACAGACTACACCTGTCACTTTCCTCTGTACTAGTCTAAAATCGGCAATGTAGAGTTGTGTCAAAAATGGTTGCTCGAGCATTCAACGCTGGACGATAACAGGTTTCTAACCAATCAATCTAGAGCTCGCTGAGTTGGTACCTTGGTTTGCGACCTAAGGAAACGCATAGGTGTCTGTTTCAGTTCAAGTTAACGTCGAAGGTATTGCTTTCACATCTGTGCGTTAGAGAGCCTCATTACTTGAAATGTGCTACGGTGGGGTTCGAGCCCGTGCACCTGTCTCTTCAGGTCTCGAAGCGTGCGCAAATTCACCAAGCCACAGGGCTTGACTTGGCCGGTCGGTACCCAGGTAGAAGCAACATTGAGTCTTGACTAGGAATCGCATCGACGTATTGGCCAGCGTGGCAACTCCGATGTTATTTGACACCGAACTGGTTTGCACTAGATCAATGTAAAACTAAATGACTGCCCGTCTAGCTGGGTAGAACACTTTTGAGGTAAATAGCTGTCCTTAGACGACAGCTTGATATTGAAGTTAGGACTAGTATTCTACCTTAGATTAGTTAGCATGTGGCTGTCGTAAAGTCGTGACTGCAACTTAGACAAACCCGCTTGTTTATCATACGAACGTTATAGATGTTCGTGTATAAACACCTAAAAATTTTTTCTCAATCAACAATCGATTGATGACGATTTTTTGCACGACAAGGTGCCCTAAAAAATGCCCAATAGCCAGAGTTCTAAACGGAAGTGGTAACATTAGGAACAAGCAAATACACGAATTCACACGTTGACCAATCCTTCGGCCTTCATTAAGGCAAGCATTGTTTCCTATAGCAGCTAAATTTGAAAGGCGGCACGACCATGTCACGAATGTATAAGTCGATATTTACATGTTCCGTAATTGATCAACAGTTAGTGCTACCTAATAAATGTGGAGCTAGACAAAACTCAAGTCGACTTCTCTGACTTTTCTGACACGTTTTCGAAGGCAAAGCGCATCGGTCGGCACTGACAGCAGCCCCGGCGTGCCGCGCGGATCTATCCGGGTACGGAGTGATTCGCCACACGGCGCCGCGGCAAAAAGAAAGATGACCAACAAGAACTTAGTAAGTACGACTACGGCAGCGAAGGCCGTAATATATCCATTTGCTGTGCACCTCACTTCGCCTTAATATAGCTTTTCGGCAATTATAAGGCTGAACCCTTTGATGAAATGTTTCTCGGATTGCTTTATTCGAAGCGTTGTTGCTGGAAGCCAGCGTAATTGACGACGTTCTAACAATTTCCGTACCCCGTAACAATCGTTAGTGCAGCTTCTACTGATAGAAATACAGCATTTGTTTTCATACGATTTTAGCTCCCCAAAGCTTTCTAATGTCTGTGAGACTTCACCTTCCATTTCTAATTCTCTGCATACATCTCTCACACCCGTTGCCCTCCATTGCAGATAGGATATCCGGATGATGCGACAAACAACAACTGCTTAGTCTGGAAAAAGGTGGTTGTCCCCATGGAGACGGACGTGGCTGAGGACTCGACAACCGGCGAACCCCCTGACATTACGGACAACAAAGCTTCGAGCGATGACACGACCTCGAAGCGCAGCTGTCAGGATCGGATGTTCCGTCGGCCTGTGGCACTCATGTGACGAAGGGAATCGGTCCTCGTGGACCGCCCGTCTCATCTCCAGGGGCTCCCGCCGGGGCCTCGGAGAACCGACCACAACACAACCTTGACTGGCAGTAGCAGCAGCAGCAACAACAATGAACACCACCCTTAGGACAAAGATGGTAGAGACGGTGGCAGGGCACGCTCCGACATGGAGAAACGCCGCCTCGTCGTCGTCGACACCCAAACGAACAAACGAGCACACCAACAACAGTAACAACAGTGTTAGTAGATTCAACCACAACGATAACAACAACAGCTAAAGCAACTGCTACCTCATTGATCTTTGCTCTGTGATAGCAACTATAGACCGACTCTCTGTTCATAAGCGACTCACAAAAGTTTGTTTTTTTTCGAAAGCAATAAACAGGACAAGTGTAAAACACTGACAGTACCAGCTCTAAGAGGAGCGACACAGAAACAGAAATAACAGGCGAAATATTAGTGAATTTTGCCTCCATGGGTTGTCAGCATAACGACAATCATGATATCACGTAGTACCATCACCGCCCGGCCAGTAATATCTCATCGTTAAGTATGCTATATGCCGTGCAGGCACATCATACACAAGCAGGCACATCGCCTGTGCAACACCACTTAAATAATCACACTCACAATGAGAAAGTTAATGGCTGAGCAGACTTGATGGCCTATAACTGTAGCATAACATTAATTATTCAATCGCTGAATGCGGCAATCATAAACATGCTAAGAGTCAAACGGCGTTGGCAGGCTGCAATACAGCCATAGGGGAAGACTGGACGATTTTGCGGTATAATAATGAGTCACGCCCGTGATTGGTCGATCGATGATTATTGATACGGCGATGACCATCAATACGGCGAATGATTCTCCGCTAGATGCTATCGCCTGATCTTGGGATTGACCGATAACTTTAGTCACCTACTTTAGTTACCTTTAGGTTGTACCTGTACTGACAAATCGGTCAGATTTCGAGTATTCGTCGCTAAGGTGATCCTTCTGAGATTGACTTGTGACACTATTATTGAAGACGACACCAACAAACTATGATTGACCGCGATTAATTTCGTAGTGCCGGTTGATATATATCTGCCCACGGATGGTTGATTTATCACCGTATAAACGTGAACAGTCATTGATGATTACTCGATGGAGGTGATAACACTGACTACGATGACCCATGGTTTATCTACCGATTAATTTACTCTTTCATTCGATAAGGTTCACCGCCATTCTAGCCGCAAAGATTTGCGATGGGCTGGAATTCATGGCAAAGGAAATGTACGGCCTTTTGTGCTTAGTAGACACTATATAAAACGGTTGTTATTCTAATAATAATAATAATAATAATAATGATAATGATGTTAACTCTAACGATACCTATAATGAAACGCAGAGTGAGAAGAAAAATGAGATCGGCTATTGCTACATGCGCAACCGCCACGTTGACGAAAGTGTGGTTGGTCTTTTGCTGGCGCTGGATACTATACGCTCGTTTCGCTTGCAGTCCGAAAAACAGGCACCGCACATAGCGAAAAGTAACAAACAAAAGCAGGGACAGATTCAGGTTTTGTTCAGTTGTGTCGGTACAGGCATTTTGATTGACAGTGACTACTCGCTGAATTTCAATCTGTTCAACACACCACCGTTTCGCATCCACTAATACGTATTATCATTAGTCACATTACGAATGGTATGGTTCTACCACTATCCAGCAATACACAGACGAAAAAAGAACACAAGAGGTTATGCCTAGCTGCGGTCATTAATTGCGGATCCTATATGAGCAGCGATCTGTGGTATTGCTGTGGTGTGTATGTGCGCCCGGTAGGCCTGTGCTGGTGCGCGACTAAACAGACACATAAGGTTGGTCATCTTTTCTTTTGTCAGCGCAGCAAATTTGCGCAGAAAACCTATAGCAGATTAACATCCACAGAGACTAATACAATTGATTTTGCTTAACTTGCTATTTTTTTGTTCGTCCTGTCACCATTAGTTAACATGCATTTTATATTTTTTTCGTTGCTCTGACGAAAACGAAAAACAGTCGATGGGTCAAGCAGAAGAGAGGATACGGCTTGATCTATCCTGGCGACTCAGTGAACGGCTCAAGTGAAGCCTTAGGTATGTGTTAATGATCGCTACGAGTATGGCGGACACCAGCATGTATCTTAAATTTTTTAAATAATTTGTGCCAGTTCCGTATTTAGAGAAGTTGACGAGAGCAAAACAGAGGGCGAGACAGAGAGAGTCAGGTGATGAGTAACATGATAAAGCCCTCTCTTTTAGCCTGCCCCTTAAGCTTTTTTCATTGTCATAATACTAACACGTATGATTACTTGCCAAGACTAACCAATCCCGACAACCCGACCGGGCTGAGTGGCGATGCGAAACCCCGATTTATTTACGTTACATTATACATAAATATATATATATATTCGACTCTTATTTTTCACATCTCGTTACAGGTATTGATTGCCGATATGATTCCAATTTTGGGCACGTTTTTCTATTAAAAGGCGCACGATATTTGAACATGTGTATTTCTATGATAAGGCAACCAAGACGCATCATCAAAGGAAAACACATACTCTGAATGAGAACAATGGTCGCCCCGACGATCGCAATACAACTTTAGGTCTTCAACGACCTCAAGCGAAAGGCCAGATAAACGGCTATTCACACGAAAAGACAGTTATGTAAATGCAGATATATGTTCTAGCTATTACGCAGAGATCAGTTATTTTTTGTAAACGCATTCGATTTCCTGAGTCCGCCAATCCAACAGGGTTGTACCGACGCACCAGGGTGCGATATGCGATTGCATATGCAATGCGTGTATATCTATACAGATGTACAACTCTCGATACTTAAACGTCAAGCGTAAGAACAAACGCAATGCCAGTGGGTCTGAAGCATAAATAACCGGTTAGAGGACTCGGGTGCGGGCTGCGACCTTAGGCTCTACTCCAAATGGCATATTAAGAACTGTGAAATTCTGCTTCGAAGGCCATGATCAAGCGTTAGTGGACTGAAGCGCCCGGAGCTAAATGGCGCCTGCGATAGCTCTACGTATGTGCGGTGCAATCACCGTATGTTCTATCCACCAAGATCGAACACGTGTTCTGTTATTACGATTAAGACTTACGATATTGCGTTTCATCATTATATATACATATATAGCGTATGCCCCATGATATACTATGATGGTTTCAGATGAAGCATCGTGTTAACACCAATATTGGTTATACGAATCACAGTGTCGGTGCATTGTACTGCTCAGTTGTTTAAGAACATGAATCGATACGGACAAATACATAATGACGCGTAAAATTGCAGAGTGACCAGTATTACTCTGTATTTCTATGGGAAACAAAAAAACAAGGTGACAATGATTACATAAATATAATAATAGTCAAACAAATGTTGTGGACACGCATGAGGCATAGGGCAACAGCCTTTGAAACATCAACCCAAAGCCAACTTAGACGCTGGGCCGTAGCAAGGCCGTTGATGTATGCTTCCAAAAACTCGTTGTACTTCGGCATCAATTGAAACAAGTTAGAAGGAACAACCTTAAAAGGTTGCTAACGCTATTATAAGTGTTTGCCATCTTCACCAAACCCAATTTAAGATTACTTACGCAATTTGAATATATCAGGCATAACAAGTGGGTGAAAAACACGGATTTATGTCGACAGAAACACTCTACTATGACAGAATAACTAGTTCAATTGATAATCGAGTTTTCGCCATCCTTTGGCTCGCAAGGATCGTTGCTGTGACCAAATATCTAACTCGTTTTTCTTCTTTGGTTAAGATACATTGCCAGAACAGTTGTGGTAGCGCTAATGGTTTAAACGGCTACGGTTTTGATGGCTATAACAGTAAATAAGTTGGACTAGGTCATCTTTGTTCATTTATACAAAGATTTCGTTGTACAGGAGTTTCTCATGCCCGTCTGATGACATAGTTGACTAATTAATTTTGCTCACTGTTGCACGAGCGACGTCGACGACAGAGACAGCAAAGAGTGTTCACGCATAAATAGAAGCAAGCAATGATTATAAGAACGACTGTGCTATCACTATCAGGTGGCAAAAGGACAGAAATGCCCCTATGCTAGCTTGACGATCCTTCTGATCACAAATACATGCAGTGATCGGAAGATGAAGAACCAGATAAAACTGATGTAACAACAGGTGAATCGAGAGATGTCGTCGACTAAATAAATTCGTTTACCCCCTCCCATAGATTAGCCTGTTTAATTCGTCGAGAGATTTGCATGCACTAAAAAAAAAGAAAAAACGGGTTGATTCCAGAGCACAACTCGCTCCTTATTGGGCACCCGCTGAACTTACGGGTATGCTCAAAAATAACAGTCTCTGACATGTTTGCTAGCCCAGGTGTTAAAATCTAAAGCCAACCTCTTTTCATGAGCACAACCCGGAAGCGAGAATGTCTTGTATTCGCGCTATTTGGAACCCGAAATGCAGGCGCTGTAGCTCCTATCCCCGCGTTTTCTTGCATTGTCTTTTTAGAAGTTATATTCGAAAAATGTGTCCCTTAATAAATATCATATTCTCATGCGAGTCACACCAGGCTTCTATGAGAGGAAAGTCACGCATCACACGCAAACGTTCTTGTGTGATGTAAAGAATATAACTCATCACGAGAATAGAATTTTCTCCAGAGCCACGACTCCTGTACAACATTTACAAGAATTCGTATTCGCACCTTCTAAAAGTTATTGCGAAAACTTGCCCCAGTAACGCGTCCTTCGATGAAAGTTTCATACCCAGTCATGATTAGTAGAATGGCGAAGCAGTGTATAATATGGAAGTGTTCAATACAGAAACAGGAAGCAATATAGATACTCGCTATGATACTTTCTATCCTCCAGTAATGACGGGCATCAGAATTGGCTCTGTAAAACTCGGTTTTTCTTCGACGATGGAGTCCTGACAGTAATAAAATATCATGAATCTAGCCCAAACCAAGTCTTGTTGCAATCACGCGCGGTAAGTTTTTGAAGTTTTGGTAAATGTCATTATAATGAACACAGTGAAATACAATGTATTTCGTATCTTAAAACGTTACCATTCATACACAGTCACCTCTAAGAAAAAATAACACCTGAAATACTCAGTCTTCAAGTTTATTAAAAAGAGATAACCTTTTTCTCAAAGAAGTGTCTAATGGAATGCGCTTTTTGATATATTTGTCATGTGCAAGCACGCAGGACCGCACCCCTAATAAATCAATTTTCTTTCAATAGTTAAAAACATCACGGCAAATATTTACGAGTTTATATTATCTGGTTTCTGTACAAATGCCCCTGGAATATAATACCTGAACGCGTCCTTAGCTTACCATCGGAAATGACTGCGATATTTGTGATAAAACACGAAGATATCTAAGTCTCGTCAAACCGAATCAATGTAGTATAAATTTCACGTTCATGAAATCGAAAGCTGCAGAAAATTGCCCATTGAGTCTCTTGTTCTACTATTACGACTCAATCGATATTTATACCGTCTTCTACATTTCGGTTAATTGTTGTCAATTGTGCAGCATTACATCATATTTTTCACTTTTGGACTCGTTTTCGCGGACAAATTTAAAAATATACCTCGTTGTTGTTGTTCACTGTCGGATCCGTTGTGGCTATTCACATGTATGCGTCTCTCAACCCTACACATCTAGATCATTCTTTAACTATCCAGATGTCGTTCGCTATAACCGGTAGTTCCATGCGGTTTTTTTCTGGCACACGGCCTGCGTCGCCACTCCTTGGTCAGAATTTAGCGCCTTAAGCAGACAGCTGCGTTCATCTATTCAGGTGTTATATAGATAAACAAACATCAATGAACATAACGTGCTGCGCGAACTACAGCCACTGTTTTCCTCGGGTGTTCGACTGGTGGGCAATTGTTCTGTTTCGCTTCGTCAAAAGTGTTGCGTGATGCTTCTCAGGCCGTTGTGGAAGCGAGTTAGTCGGACACTAGCAGCGAGGAAGACAGGCAGCTTTTCTGCTACCGTTTCGCAAGCGGCATTCCGTGGTGCGTTGTGTTGTCCCAATCCGCGCCCAGCGGCATTTTGTAGGAGCTTCCATTTGAGCACCACATTACAAAAGCGCGACTACTATGACGTGCTTGGGGTTCCACGCAATGCCAACGCGAAGGACATTAAGAAGGCGTACTACCAGCTGGCCAAGAAGTACCATCCGGACACGAACAAGGGCGACAAAAACGCTGCTATGAAGTTCACCGAAGTTTCAGAGGCGTACGAGGTGCTAAGCGATGACAGCAAACGAAGACAGTACGACCAGTTTGGCACAGCTGGAATGGGCGGAGCAGGCTTTGGCGGAAGTGCCGGTGCTGGCGGGTTCGGTGGCTCAGGCGGCCAGCATCAGTACACCTACCAGTCGAGCATCGATCCCGAGGAGCTATTCCGGAAGATATTCGGCGATTTCGCCGGCGGCCAGGGTGGTGGAGGCGGGTTCGATCCGTTCGGCGCCGAGGAAAACCAATTCGGTTTCGGACAAGCGCAGGAGGTAATCGTCAACCTGACATTTGAAGAGGCGGCGCGGGGCATCAACAAGGAGATGCACGTCAACGTCGTGGACACATGCCCAAAATGCAATGGATCGCGGGCCGAGCTCGGCACGAAACCGCACGTCTGTCAATTCTGCCATGGCACCGGTATGGAGACCATCTCGAAGGGCCCGTTCGTCATGCGATCGACGTGCCGAAGATGCGGAGGCACCCGAATGTATATCGAGCACAAATGCACAGAGTGC
>MNPL01006993.1:39511-63300 GCA_002081605.1 Tropilaelaps mercedesae | reverse complement strand
CGCAAACGGGTCACTTGTCCGATACCGGCGGGCGTCGAGGACGGCCAAACGATCCGAATGGCCGTTGGCAACAAAGAGCTTTTCGTCACTTTACGAGTGGCCCGGTCGCGGCATTTTCGCCGAGACGGCGCCGATCTCCACTCCGAGGTACCGGTAACAGTCACACAAGCCGTGCTCGGCGGCACGGTTAATGTGCGGGGCATCTACGAGGACTTGCGACTGCGTGTACAGCCGGGAACGTCGTCTCATACCAAAATTCGCATCACGGGAAAAGGCCTGCGACGGGTCAATGCCAGCGGCTATGGCGACCATTACGTTAATATCAAAATCGAGGTGCCAACCTCGCTAACGCCGGAGATGAAGGCTCTCATGCAGGCATTTGCCGAGGTCGACAAGCAGAGTGGAAAGTACGGAACGGTGGGCGATGACAGAGAAGGTTTAAAAAACGGACAAGAGACCCAAACGGGCCAAAAAGTGAAGGAAGATGGCAAGGACGATGACGGAATCTTGTCGAAAATTAAGAAGGCAATTTTCGAGTAAGTAGGCGATCTCCCGCCCTTCCTTGTCAATCTGGTCGACCGTTTGTTTGCGCAGCCTTCTCTTTTGCGGCAGCGGCGGTACAAGTGATTTCGCCTAGGAGAAGGATCCCTTGCCTCAAAGAGCATAGGAACGCCACTTGCGGATGGCAAAGCATAGCCGACCCATTTTAGCGGATCCAACACCAAGCTATGAAGGTGGAACAAGACACAGAGGGATTTTTAGATTTTTTACACTCGCATACAGAAATGTTTACACATATAGACGCACACACGCGCACAGAAATAGACACACAGACATCCGCGCATGTACGAACACGGACGTCTAACTCGATCGGTCCTCATGCGCGACTGGTAGGGGCAATTAGTGGATGTAGAGGAAACGCTATATGATGCCGTTGCAGGGCCGAACGAAACAAAAAATGGAACAACGGTACTCCGAACCTACCAAAGGCACAGTTGTATGTGGCAATAGGCATTGAGGTGAAGAGAGGGTAGGGGGTAAACAAAACTAGGGTAAGGTAGGCAAGCTGTTGGTTCCAATGATGCAGAAACGCCAAAGTTATTTCGCATACATGGAGGTCGAGGGTGATCATTTTGTTGAAGTCGTTCATGTATACTGACGGGTGTAATTATATATTTGATCGCAGATGGTTCCGGTCATCGAAGAGCATCTACAGATAATGGCCGTATTGTTGTTAACTGTTGACAGGATACTATTCAACCATGAAAAACACGCAAAACAAACAATACGTTTGTCAACAGTCCTATATCAACCGCGACGAACGGGTCGACCATTCGATTGCAAAAATCGACGTTACTACCTGAGTGACCAGCGATAAATTTGGCTGTTAGGTAATTACGAAAGGGGATAGAATTTGCACGATCTAATAGGGAACTACGTAAAGTGTGTAATGGACACAAGACGATCTGCAGTACACGTAACACGTTCATGGCGTAACAGGATAGAAAGACGTGGAAATAAGACGTCAGCAACGAACGAAAAGCAGCACAGACGAGAGGGAAATAAAAAAAGGGAGGACAAAACTTAAAATATACGTTGCTTAATACATAGATATTGGCTGATAGCTGTGAATGAGTTCTACAATAAACCTTTGTATTCTTAATAAGAAGAAGACGTTTGCTATTTTACTGCCTATCGGGTAGAAACCAATTGTGTAGGTAAGAGATTTGCACCAAGTACCCATTGGGGAGGAAACCTTTGAGGAGCTTTCTCCCGCGGCTACCTCTACGATCCGGATAGGATAAGTCACCTCAGACATGGGTGAATGGGAATAAAACCTTGCTTTCACACAATGCAATTCTCACTTATGTTTTCAGCATTTTGCGAGTAATAAAATTATTACTGGGCGTTCCAATAGTTTATGCTTGTTTGTACGAGAAACTATGTACGTACAAAAAAGCATACGATCAATAGAAGAGTTAAGGAGAGCTTATCTACGGGGTGAATGGCCGACCATTGGATGAAATCAGATCTTTGTATGGGTTGTTAAAGATCCATAGACAAGCTTGGTGTAATAAACGCGGACCGGTAGGTTGAGCTGCGCAGTTTCGATGTTGAGTGAATCACAGAAATAAATCCAATGGTACCTCCCGCTGATCTTGCCCGTTTTGGTTCCTCACAAAATCGCTTTCGCTGGGAACTGCAACGTTTTGGGATCCGCTGCACTGAAGCTGGCATAGAAATTATAGCTTCAAGAATGAAGTTCTTCTCGACAACCGGTTATTTGCAGTTACGTATCAGTGATATGCTTTTAAAACGACCTATGGCTGACATCTAACACGAGCACTCCTCCGCATTTTTCTTGAGAGATCAGTATTGGCGTAATCACAACCAGAGAGTCTGAAAAAGTTGCTTGTTTCCTTTTAGTATGACTAGTATTGTCTCTGCATCGCGCAGAGGAACGCTTATTTAGTCAACATATAGCCACTAACGTCTGCATAAATAATACTAGTATTATAAACACAACGTGCCGGGCTAGACCTCGCGAGTGATTTGAATAGGTGGATAAGATTAAATATGCATGCGACCTATACGCAGTTGGTTCTCTTACACCAGTTTTTCGTGCTGAATCAGTAGGTGACGCGCGACCACGACTCGGAATGATTATCGACCCATTGATAACCAAATTAAATCGGTCCAGGGTTGTACTGCATTTCAACTATAAGTAAAAAATCGAAACCACGATAGTTCTTACAATGGTTATTATTAACTTTCAAGCAAGCAAGATAATTTGAAAGTTTAGTTTTTGCCCATACGCGAAACTGTTGAATGGCAATGACGTTTTTTGTCATCTTAAGATTTCCTTCGACTAGTCGATAAGAACCTCTAAGTGAGACGAGGCAAATGAAACAGACAGGTTCGGTGTACGTACCGGAAGCCCTGTGAAGCATTGTACGTTTCCTACTCATCCAAAAACAAGGGGCCTTACATAAAGCCTATCTAATCATAAGCAACTTTGAATTATACAATGGATACGCCTTTTATTGATCTTAAATAGGGCTTAACATAGTTGATTTTCAAATTCAACCTACTCAATCAATAATCAATAATAATCTGTCGGATGGCAAGCCGGCCTATACGGCCATCAACAAAGTTGTTATTGGGCGCAAGGGCATGTGATTACTACCAACTTGTCAATATGACACTAGAAAAGCTTAACGGAATTCCTTCTACCTAACAAAGCTCCCAACACGGGGGTTTCATCACCTAGACGCTATGCGCCAACGCGTATGCCATGCGAATACGTTCGAACAAACTATACACTGTGCGGTCGGTAAGCATAAAAGAAACTAAGCGATGCTGCCGCAGCGAAAAACGGTTACTCTTCGTCCCGCCATTGGGGCTCCTCCTGCAATGTTAAATCGGTAATAGCCACTTGGCCGTTGGTCGCTAGCACTCGTCCTTTAAGGCCTTCGAGACCCAACTCGATTTCTAGAGCGTCCAATCTGAAAGGCGAACAATTCAAAGATACCAGAGTTATAACTGCTACATTTTTAGATAATTGCTAAGAAATGCTAGTTAAGATTTCACTTGGATTTATCTGTGACTTAATTGATCTGTGATACCTGAATAGTTAGAACTTCTTCGAACGAAGTCAATAGGTTCGATTAGAGAGGGCGCATGTTCTACGAATTTCGTTAGTTAAGTGTGTGTACTCACTATGTGGCGTTGCACATGATTGTTTATTAAACACGCTTATCGCGTAGTAAAATAAGTGTACATAGAAAAATATGGAATGTGCTCATGTCGCTTCGCTGACCTTCCTGGAGAGTCTAGCCCAGCTTAGCTAAGACACTAAATAGCACTCAGCATGAGATGCTTTTAGTTGTGCTCGATCATAATTTAAGTCCGTTATCAGTTCGTCCTAACGAAATTCACTGTTATTTATTTATTGAAATAAATATACAATTTATATAAATATACACTTGTTGTACTATGGGATAGGCATGTTCAACAAATGATAGAAAAATGGTAGACACTGTGCGTAAGGTAGTTTAACACTGTTTCTGTGACAGATGGTACCAAATATCATATACATTAAGTAAATATAAGGATGTAATTCACAAACGACCAAAGATCAAATTATATCCTGCATTGCTGCGTATCGACATTCAGTTTCAGAGTTTCAGTGCTGTTCCGAAGCTATATCCAGACTCAAGCATATTCTGTTCTTAAAATCGCTGCCGTAGAACTTTACGCAGGCAGAAGGCGGTAACCGTCGCCCGTCCCATTAGCGCTTAGGCGAAATTTACTGATTTATGCGGACTGGGATGAGTAACGATTGGCGATGCACTAATGTGCAGCGTGACTACTGTAGATACAACAAAATTATATGAGCCATATTTGACCTACAAAGTTTTCCATAATTTTAAGCAAAACCTATACATAGAGGTTCAATAGACAAGCGCGCGTACGGGTCACCTGTCCGTATGGAGTACATCAGAGTACAATGGAGTAGATAGATCTATTCAGATAGTATTGATAAACGTAAAAAAGACAACCACAGGCAGTACTTACTTGTTAATAAGGTCCTTGTATGCAGCCATGTTTTGTTCGAATCCTTCACCACGGTACGCGTTTTTTTCGCGACATGTATTCATTAAATTCCGCCAACAGAAATCTTTTCTCAGTACGGTGGGATCACCCACAACGATCAACAGGGCTTTGGCTCGGGTTATCGCCACGTTAAACCTCTGTAAGCGGGACGGATCAAAGACAAATGGCAATAAAGTATAATTAAAAATAAATTATTAAATTTTTATCCCTCAATATTTCATATATATATATATATATATATATAGACCTACCTTTTATATTCGTAAATAGCTTCCCTAAGAAGTTGGGATAAAGCTTAAATGACGTAATGGACTAAGAAGCTTACAGAGAGTACCACGCTATTTAAATGAGCAAATAACGCTAAGCAGACACAGGTAATCTTATCGGCAAAGCTGACTGTTCTCTAAACTAAGCCTTAGGCCGTTCAATCAAGCAGTGATTTAGTGTTTTTTTTCTGCACAAAACTATGGTCCTACCCGAAAGGTTTTAAGGTTGCTATGACATGTCCAATAATTTTGCACCGTCGTAACGATAATAGTCATATGAGTAGTTAAAGGGGCAGTTATGTAGTATATATTGTGCGGGAAGTCGTGTGTAAAGATCCCTTATAGATTTTTATCGGGGTGCTCACGCAAATACCGGAGTATAATATAGTTCAACGCTTCAATATATTAACTTTGAAATCAATACAGATTTGATATAGATGCTACTACCAGCAAATACAGCTTACTCAATGGTTGAGTGCTGACACACCAATCCTGCCCACTGGAGCGACTGACGGTCGCTAACCCTAAGAGAGACCCCAAAGAGAAAAAGTCACCAACCTTCTGATTTTTGAGAAAGCCCAAAGTCTGTCCTTTAACATCGTCAAATGCTTTATTTGCATTTGATCGTACGGTTGATACCAGCATAATAAGCCTCTCTTGGCCCTGGAATTCTTCGGTGGAGCCAACCGTTATATTTTTATAGCCGCGGTTCTCGAGCACTTGCCGGATTTTTAAAACCTGTCGGCGATATGGCGATATAATCCCGATATCCTGTTCCCTAATAGGGTTTCCCTCGAAGTCTTTTGACTTTTGAAGCAATTTTGGAAAAGCGAAGCATCGTTAGTTGCTCGTCACTTAGATATTAATAAATGCTATTACTCTGATGGTTAATGCCAGTGTAATCGATGACCTGGCTGTTTCCTAGTACCACGCGACTATATCACACATGAGTTATATATATATATACAACAAAAATGACACATTGTTTATTAGGCTACCCTTCTAGTGCATAAAAGATTCTCATTCGATTGCCTATCGGAGATCTATAAAAGTAACTGTTCTCATCAATGTGTGTCAACAACACCAGACAGACTACTAACCTTCATCAGGTTGACCACATAATCTTCAATTACGGCTATCTCTTCTGGGTTGTAAAACGAAGGATTCTGTTTTTCCTGCCGTTCAACGCCCTTGATGCCGTGGAAAATCATTGGGACACCAGTCTCCGGCAACAGTTCGTAGTTAACCATAGCATGAGTGAATTTACGATTGCCGCAAGCCTAAAATAATAGACATTGGATAACCCAAATGTATTCGGGACTGGACAGCATTTGTGTGCATTGCCCGGTGGAGTGGTAGCAAGATCTGCACTTTTCTGAAATTGGCTGTTTTTGTATCCCCTGTAACGGAATCATCGCAGTTCACGGCGTGACAGTACCTAAATCCCTAGATCGAGCATACTGGCCTTCGAGGACACGGCTTTTCAGAAAAAAAGAACAAACACGTTAGCAGCATTACAGCTTTAATATAGCACCTTCAAAAAGCTTCCTCCCTTAGGCCAGCCAGCGAGCCAGGACCTTAGCCAAATCAGCTCATTTAACCTTATTTTAATTACACCATTTATAGCCATATATTATACTACCATATTTATAACCATATATTATACTACAAACAGTGAAGATCGAGTCCGATGAGTGAAGATTACTGGCTCGGTACTGGTACCGGCACGCCTTCAACGTGAGTCCCACGCTGCTCCAGGGAAAATACTATGTCGTAAAGTCAGGAATGTGCGTTTTTTTTGTCGCGAAAAACATGATCAACAGGTGATCACATGGAACACTCAACCAATTTGAATCTTTCTACGAAACATTCTCAAAATACGTGCACCCTTGAAATTACATTACGGCAGGCTAATTAATTCTGTGAATTAAAGCCGTTAAGTCTTTTTCTCGGACCGGTTGCGACGCATAAATCAAGATAAAGTTGAGGGTGTTTGCTGAATATGCTATTAATGCAGCTAGCCATTAAAACACTGCTGCGGTAAGCTGTGGGATGGTCGAGGACACCTTACTTTAAATTACAGAAAATTTAATCTAATTTATGAAAATTTAATCCTGCAACCCTGCGTATTTTCGGACAACGGATGACTGTATTATATTTGTTGTGTCTTGCATGCCCCATCTTACTTAGCAAAGATGGCCATTATACTACCATCAGCTCGTCGTCGTAGAATAGCCTGTTGGGCAGCTCAAGAAGAAGATGATGCGAGCGAAAGTTCCTCACAAGCTTAGTTAAGACCATCGGGTTGAAGGCGTTGTTCTTCTGCCGGCGGTACGGCTTCGTGTCCATGAGTCGTTCGAGTAACGAGCGCCCTATGATGAAAAGCCGGATCGTAATCGGATGTAAATAACGTCTGCTGCCGTTGTTGTTACCGCTGTCCCGTGATTCCCGGTAAAAGAATATCCACGTGTAGTGTGTACTTGGATTTTTTATTTGTAAGGACTACAATAATCGCGGTGCGACGTGCATCAGTAACAGGAAAGCAATTCAGCCAGCGCATGCTGTCTCCAAAATGCGAAGCAGCATCTCTCACCCATAATCCCCACAAAGTCTTAAACAAACTCTTGTCAAACGAAAACAAACAAAAAACAAACTCAAGTACCCTAGGGCAAAAAAAGTAATCTGTATTGCCGCTAACTACCATATTGGCCCGAAAAATTCGACAGCTGAGAGAATTTCTATTTCAATGCGACAAAATGGCGGTTCAACTGACGAGTAGTAAGATGTCGCATGCCAACAGAGAATCCACGCACACAACAAAATGACCCGTTTTTGTTAATATGACGAAAAATCAAACAAACCGTCAAAAGGTTGAACATAGTTGAACTTACCGAATGCGTACATACGGGCGACAGGAGATCGTATTATCGGGCCCAACTGTAAAGGGTCTCCAGACAGAATAAGGGACCCCGATGGGTCGCACTGGCCGGCATTGTACATCTGCAAGGATAATTATGAAGGAAAACAATCAGAGGATTGAAGAATAGACCTCGTCGAGGTCTGGCTTAAAATAGCCCCAGTGTATTACAAACATCATAGACGTTGGTACCTCGTTGTGCGAGTGAAGCATTGGGAGACAACAACCTAGAGTAAATACTAACTTTCAGAAGAGAGCGCTAAGCACATCCGGAATCGACACTTCGGCAAAATCTCTATGGGACGAAACTCCATAGGATACTATAACTGCTAAATAAGTAAAGGTAGAGCATAATCTAAGCTAGCTCACATAAGCTCCATAGCTATTACCTTATGCAGCCCGGCGATCGGTATTAAAGCCTCAAGTTCCATGGCGTGTCCTGCTTCATCAATGAATATATGGGTGAAATGACCCGGTGTGAATCCAAGTGTCACCAAGCTGAAATTTCAAGCACAAACAAACAAACGCTTAACTATGACCTGTCCCGACACAACAATTCATAGTCAGTTTCGCATAACGAGGAGTTTGCCTATAAAGTTACTTCAAGTATGTGCTTGAGCAATACGAAACCTGTCGCTTCTTGCAGCTCGCATATTCGTCAAACGGACCGAAAAATAACACATACAAAATATATTTTTGTAAATAAGGTCACACCTTACTAGACATAACCATACGAGCTTGATCAGTAACCTGCGGTTCTCGACGAGAAAATTTATCTTCATGATAAGGCGCTTAATGCCTCCAGTCTCGTGTATCGATTGCCTTATTAGCCTAATAGGTGCGAATAGGTGAGTATGGGGGTTGCGTGGCTCCATGGGCAAAATATTCCATGGGCATTTGTGATTATCCATGTAGGTTTTCAGCGACGGAAAAGCAACCACGTGTACCCTGCTACTATTACAGAATTTAGTAGTATTATTACAGAATTTCGTTATGCAGTAGCTACAGCCCAGCAGCAAGCCAGACCACACCCGCATCAAACGCGTTTGAACGTATTGCCAGCTACAGCGACATGACACTGAGTTTTACCATAATCATTGCAGAAAAGACTCTTGTAGATTTCTACGAAAACCAACGAAGAGACTAATCCAATTATGAAGACGTCCCTGAGCGGATCCGCTTCGACGTTGTAGAGATCATTGATAGCCGTCTTTTTATTTATTGCTATGCCCCTTGTAAGACGTTTCCCAGTTCTAGCTTATACGTTCCCTCATTTATTGATACAGTACAACCATAACACAGTGCTGCTTCTGTCGAGCGCCGTGGAATTCTGTCTGTCGAGAATTGAGTGCTCTTGAAACGTAATAATGGTAAAACAGCTGAAACTCACCTGCCTGTCATTGATAAAGTGCAGGCGATAATGCGATATTCCATAATCGTTTTCTTGTCTACGTCGTCGCATCTGTCCTCAGACGGGTCATAGTTAGATATTTCTTCAAATATATCTGGGACCTGTAGCGTGATAGTGAACGTAATGCACAAAAACATACTGGCGAAATTCCGCTTCTCTGTGTAATTTGGCCGTTAGAGTTAATTACTGCGTATGGGATACGGCTCCGAATAAGTATCAATGTTTGTTTGTTGATACGACATAGAGCCAATCGCAATTTGAATCCAAAACTGCAGAAACTTTGATCACCGTTTGGTTATGATATTGCCACGGTAAACGCTGAAACCGCACCGTTCGAAACATAGAAGTAGTCGAAATAGACAAATCGTTATGGCGTAACAAAAAATTTATAACAGACACACATACACAGTTATAGATTTCAATGAACTGCAAATCATCCTTGCGTATGACATGCAACAAACACACTAATTGACATCTCATAAAAATTCCTGCACCCTCGACACGTAACAACGGCTTGTGCCGTGGCAGCACAATTCACAGAGTGACCACCCAAGACAACTATGTTACTCATTCTTTTTCTTCCAACTTGCACATTGTGATGGCCAGCTCTTCACTGTGCACAGGCAACAAAACGAGATCGCGCATACCTTCTGACGCTTACAGCTCATGCCGTAGAATCGGAAGATGTCACATTTTGGCACAGCGCCACTGAGAAAGACCTTTTCGGTGACGACGTTCACGGCGGAGTTAGATGGCGCACATATGAGAATTCGGCTTTCCGGGATCAGTTTGTACACCTGTAAACGCAATCATCAGTTGAAGTCAACCTCGAGTTAGCATTGGCGTCAATACGTTATAACGAATGACTGTCGCCATTATTGGTCGCAGCTAGGGCACGCGCGGTTTGGAGCTGATCTCTCGGCCGCCCCTTTGCTCAGTCCAATCTTCGCCCTCTGAGGTAAGCGACATTCGATGTTCGGTAGAACTACGGAGTTTCGTGTTTAGTCGCAAAAACACGCGTGGTGGTTTCGTAGTTATCGGCCGTTGAAGGTATATACTGATTTTCCATCATGACAACGTTCTCTTTTCATCGCGAATTTCTCAACGTTTAATTCCTTTCCTCCCTTCCCCTCACCCCACCCCAATAGCGTTCTGTGTCGAGCAGATCAAGTTTGGACTCATTGGAACCATGAAAACGAATCAACTCGCGTCGCTCACCTGAATAATGGCTTCGGAAATGGTGGTCGTTTTTCCCGTTCCGGGAGGGCCGAACACGATATACGGTAGCGGTCGACTCAACCCGAGCACAATGTTGAGCACCGCATTGAGCTGTTCCGGGTTTCTCGAAATGCTCTTACTGGAATTCAAAACCCGGCGTAAAGTTCGCATATCACAATAGTGGCAGCACAGCATATCAGTATCGTTTGTTGTACAAGAACATATAGTGACCTTTTTACTGGAATGGGGTAAAGCTGGAACGACTGTCAAATGCTGGTTTGTTTCAGTTTAAACTATTTTAAGATGTTATTGTTCGCTTGATTGGTCACCTACCGATTCGTGCAAAAATGGAATGTTACTAACGGTTACAATCGGCTTTGGCAAAGTGCTTTATACTCTCGACGAAGAGTAACGTATCTTTGCGGATATCTGTCTATAACTTTGTCTTGATCTACTTACTTGACAAATTCAAGTTGACCATTAAAATCTCTGAGAGCCGGATTGGCTGGCCATGTCGTCTGTGGGATCAGCACAGCTTCTATGGGGTCGCGTTTTTCTCGACGTTGGTTCACCTGGCCCAGCGCCCGATGCATTAGACGGATCACCTTACGGTTTACGGTGAAGCGTATACCAAATTCTAAATTTTCGGCTTTTGTAGGCGATATTGATGTATCATCGTCGCTATCGTATGCTAGGGAAAAGTATTTGTTTTGAAACCTGCATGTACAAAGTAAAGACGACACGCGGATTGACAGATGGCTGATGGTATAATAAAGTCGTCTATATACTGAGAAATGACCAGAACTAAACAAATTTTTCATTCAATTGAAAATTATTTTAGAATATTTTTTCACAAATAGGCACTTTTTCCTACTCACACGTAGACAACATGACACGTGGGGTCGCTACAATTTTGCGGTGATTTCTTAATTACAAAAACATATTCACAGGTCAGCCCAAGCGGAATGTCGAAACTGAGTTATGAGCTTTAAACGTATGCTCAAACAGAACAAACTATGCGTACGTTAATATATCAGAACGATATAGCACAAATCAAAATGACCATATATCAGAAGAACGTCAAAAGTCAGGCCTGACTCAAAGGAACCTGGCAAGCGGTAACGGATGTGCAAAGATAAGAAAAATCGAGGTAACGTACTGTTCGCTCATGATTATTTCGACGGACATTTGTAGGACTCGATGAATGAACCCCTCGTACTCCACGTTAGGATCATCGCAGAATCGAACAAAAAGGGCATCCCACGGCAGTAGCGAGGGCCGCCCCTCTGACAAACCCTCAACCTTCAGCTCGAACCTACAAATGGGCAGGACGTGGAACTAGTAATCTGGGCGATTGGTTTATACATACGAATTAGAAATATATACGACATTTCAGTGTGCTATGCCGCCACTTCGGCAGATTTCAAGTCCAACGACCGTCAATCACGTGTCAAATACCCCAATTACTAAGAAACGGTCCACCAAAAATGATCCATATTGTGGGTGAAGCTAATAAATGCATTTATTTTTCTAAGAGTAAACTTACGCGCAAATGTTTTTTAGAAATCAGCCTAAATAGATACCCAAACGTTTTCCAGGATCTCCGTTCCGTGCACATCGGTCTAAGGCTGTCGAATTTAAATAGATACAAACTTTATTCACTAGCGACTCATTGCTCACTAGCAGTTTTTCGTTGAAGATATCGCTTTCTCAGCAGACCCAACTGTTCACATGCAACTGCGCATTCAAATGTGTCGTAGGCTCAACCCGCGTTCGCCATTACGTGCTTACCTTTCTCGATCATCGGTAAACGGCCGCAGCCGTGCATTGGACTTGTCGTACAGTCGAATATCAGTCTCTTGTTGTATATCCTCGCAATGCAAAAGTATTTGCATGTATTTATCGTAGTTCTCAGGATTCTCTCCTGTAATTCCAGTACTCAAATGGGTACTGGAGAGAAAAGATACGAGATTCCAGCAGTATAGTGAACATTGCTTCCATTCAAAAGGCAACAACGCATATTAAACTACACCGTTTCTAACTGAATGTTCAGCAGGCTCCAGGATTCTCAACACCAATGCCGCCATAATGGACCCATGGCCCAGGGCACAGTCGGAGCAAAGAGCATAGCGTGACAGCGCGTTAGGTGCTGAGAGCTTCAGCTTGAAAAGTATGCTACGATTGGCATTTTGTTACCTGATAATGTCATAGAATTCCTTCAGGTCTGTATCGGAGCTATCTGTGATGACCATTTTTGCTAGATGGAGCTCCACGAGACGTGCGTCTGGATAATACATGTTTAGAGGCAATAAGCGATCTGAAGGTTGTTTTGAATCATCTTCGTCATCTGGGTCGGTGGATGCAGTGGATCGTTGTTTCAACCGTATTAAGACCCCGTCCGTACTGCAAAACCCGGACGTCGCTGCGTTGGTTAGTTCAAGTGAGTTTCATTTACGGAGCGATAAGTGCATTCGTCCGAGCGCGGTGGGTGTTACTTTATTTATAGAGGAACATTCTGTGAAATTAATTTCCATTTGAACGTTTCAGTACGTGAACATCTTGCGGAGCACACAGCGTCATTCGTCAATATGACTACCGGAAATTGGCATTTTGATCTATTTCGCGTAGCAATGCCACCAATATTGGTGAGTTATCATCAACTATGAACCATTCCTGCTGGGTACATACCCGCAGAAGTTCTCGACGCATCCGGCCATCGTTTTACTTCTCTTAATTTTAACAATTTTCGCAGCTCGCTCCAGTTGGGGCGCGTTTATCGGCTTCACCTCTTCTGTAATTGCTTCGTCCTCTAGTCTACGAACTGTATCGTTAGTACAGCGAACACGCAAAAACCGTATTAATATGATGGATCGTCTGCCATCGCGGGCGAACTTCATAGCGAGCGACAGCTGGAGCATCGATTGGTCCATTGGCCGAGCAATTCGACGAAGGCGACAGAACAATTAATGAAAATAATGTACAAAAAAAAACTGAAAATCTTAAGATCAGCGACAGTAGTTACAGTGCTGCTAAAGAAAGAAGATCGTAGGGCAGCTGTCGAGGGATCAAGAAACAAAGGACAGAGAACAAGCATAGATTGTTGAGCTATGCAGATGTTATGCACACTTTTGGGCCATTAGCCATTAATTGACGTAATCAGCCGCTAGGTCAAGTAGCTCTCGTCCGTTTAGGTACCTTGAGCATCATTGTGGATCTGTACAAGGCAGCAATGTTAGGTAGCGTTCATAAATTGTAACATTGAGAAGTAGATTGGTTAGCCGAAGCGACGACGTCAATGACGGTTCCGGTTGCCCTTAAGCGAAAGTCAAGTCTGATGAACTACTTACAATTTGGGTTGTTATGTCGTCAGTATGCACGGTGAGTATTAACGTGCAATACCCGCCCTTCGGTATCTTCACTGGAGGAACGACTTCCTCCTTGAACTTGACTTTTACCAGCTGTGTGTTTTCCAAGAGAAACGCGCTGAGAAGATAGATATCGTAATCGGCGCTCGAGACGTTAAAAGCGACTGAAGTGGGCTCACCTGGGGCGCACTCCACAAACACTACGTCGGCTGTCTTCCTGCCATCTACTAGCGTGCTGATGCCTTCCTTTTCACGTGTCAGCTCGTCTCTAAATGGCAAATAAAATCAAAACCTCTATAATTACTGTATTGGCACAGGCACAACGCCGGCATCAGCCCGCGCCAAGGTGATGTTCGTTTTGATTATAGGTTAGGTTCAATTAATTGGAGGAACGAAGCTGTCACTATTGCGTCCACAGAAGGGAATGTCACTTGCCAATACCCGGCGATCGATCTAGAGATTTTACAACATTTGATTTCACCGAAGGTGTGACACTTGCTTTTGGAGGACGGTATATAAAAATCACGACGCGACACGTTTCGGCTTTTTCAATGGGTAACATCAGCTTGCTGCTTCAGTTTGATTCTTTTACAACGCCTTGCAATATAGTAAACAATTTTTTATTGGTTATTGGGAGTGCATCTCCTCTTTAAGCAAAGCGCAGTTCGACAATTATTTATTGTATTAGACTGACGAGTAGACAAAATAGGTTGCAAGGTCCTCAGAGCATATATTCTCGGAAGAGTTAGGGGTTTCTGATAAATTAAAATGACATCTTCTTAGTTGCAAACTAAACCGTAAAATCGTAAGTATAAAATTCACTCAAGAACTTACAATGTCAGTGAAAAGTTTTTTGGTGCGTTTAATGTATAATTTGAAACTGTATTTTTTTCTCTACCGTTTTAAATAGTTTCCTTATGCCTTGGTCGTTGACTTTTACTCAAATTGATATGAGAAACTGTTCTAAGTGTAAAACTATGCTAGTCTTCAATTTGTTTAATTTTGTCCCTGCCATTTCAATTTCCTTCGATTTCCTTGTATTGTAAACTGACGCATAATCCACGTCGCCGCCCCCTGCACCACTGACTTGGCTAACACAAGAAACAGAACGCTTGCTCGAGCTTACTGCTAAGAAATTAACTTTTTCGCTCTCAGTTGATCCTTTATGAAGTTTATTTCATGGTTCGTGCTCCGCATGTGGGTATCCCATGCAGGCCGATTCACTGATACTCCGCAATGCTCGCAATGAAGCATTTGCGGCCGGCGGCTTTTTAATATTGACGACATTTTGGTCCAGCTCCTCGCAGTCTCTGAAATACCGGACAATATATCAAGACAAAGACAAACTGAATCGAAGAAAAACTCTCGAAGAAACTGAATCGATAGGTAATAACGGTGTCGTTGCTGGCATACAAACGACAATCGATACTAAGGTCATTTTGTCGAATTTAGTTGCTTAACTAAACTCGACGGGCAATTCCGTGGTTTCACGCATAGCGCGCATGAATGTCGCAGCCTCAGCATTAAAAATTGATAATAAATATTTTGACACACACCTAAAAGGATACAGCCCTTTCAGTGACATATTTTTAATCAGCATTTGACTATGAACGGACCATATTTACATTGTATGACATTTGCAAATGGTGTGCTATGCATATGCGCACATCCTGGTAACTCAAGTTCGAATGCAAGATGCTGTTTCGCGTATGTAAGAATAACCTCGACAGAATGGGAATGACTGTTAGATCCACCCTTCCAGTTGACTTGGACTCGCACTCTTCATGTGCTCAAAAAGCGCTAATAAATAAATAAGGTGGACCATCCAGCCGAATGCAAAACGAGGATGCTGTCTTTTAGCTTCCGCCGTCCCGTACCGCTTAATAACCTTCTTTTGCCGCTTGCATACGTAAAAACCGAAATGCTTCACTATTGTCATTGAATAGTACAAATGCTTGAGTAATATCGATTGAAGCTCAAAATTCAAATCAAACATGCCTGCAGCGATGCGTACGATTTTATGGTCCGCCATAAATCTTGTGATCAAAAAACATATTAGCATTTTATAGACTGTAAAATCTATGTGGGTTGTTTGTCAACCCTAAAAACCTGAACATTCAACGACTAGTTTGTGGGGAATTTTCCTATACGTATTATTGCTTGAGCGCAACCAAATTTCCTAGCGACAGCTTAACCACTCGTTAACTAAGTGATCATGTTATCAGGCTAGATGAAAAGCATTTCCATGTAATAGTAGTAGCAACACGTGTCTATTGTACAATATACTGTATAACATGAGACCTCCTACTTTGTCGTGATGGCCTTGTCTTCGCAGTCTAACGCAGTCTTTCTGCTACACTTCCGGTCGTTCGCATGCAGAAACGTCAATCTCAACGCAGCAGAGTTGGTCCGAGTTGTCATATAGTCCTCTCAACTAGAGATACTTCGTTCTCGGACGACAAAGACGCCAAAATTTACGCATCCGAAGGTATTCGTCCACCTATCGAAATTCGCGCTTTCTATTACCACCCACCAACGAGTGACAACGCAACATTTTCGTTAACACGTAACCTCAAAAAAACGTTTTCGTCGACGATGAAGACGTTTTTTGAAGTCGTTGATGAAGGCAGTGAAGGCACCAGACGATGGTGAGTCTTAACCGGACGAACAGCGCTTATCTCCTGCGGGAAATATATAGTGAAAATGATTAAAGTCAACGACAAAAGTTCGGGCGGTAATTAGGACACCGAAAGCACAATAGATGGCCGTGTATTGGCCAGGCGGACACGCACTCGCAAGAAACATGCACCGCCATGACAGACACTAGGGCTGGCGAAATGACACGGGAACTTAACCTCATCCCTCATTCTCACGAGCGTATTACTGTCCAATTCTTAGAGCTTAACAGCGCATGAATACCTTTAGGCCACATAGTCTCGCTCATATGACTCGCTCAACTTACGTTTGCGTAAATGATGCGCTCGGCCCTCAACCGCAACGCACCGGGCTCATCACGGCTGGTTTAGGGAGTTTGAGAAGAATAGGCTGGTTCCGACCGGTCTTCGAGAAATCTGTTCTATTTTGCGAATTATATATTTTTTAAGGCTGACCATCAGCCAACATTTAACGTCCACGCAGCAGTTTTTGCGAACTACCACAAGCCAGCAAGCTGTTTGGCAAAGATCATCGTACCCATTCGCTACATCGACAACACATCGCGACTAGCAGCAGATCAAAACGTTTCAATATCTCCAATCAGCTTTTCATCATCATTTCACGTCTAGTGAACAAAACAGCATCTCGATGTGGTCTGATGAGATTACATGCAAAAAGAAGAGCGCTAATTTGTGTCGAAGAAATGCTAATATGTCTCACACCAGCTAATACAACGCGAACGAAACGTTAGCAGTTTTTCCCGCCAAACGGTTACTCTTCTGCTCAACAGCTGATTGCCGCCAAAAACGTAGACTAGGGCGCCAATATAGAGGTGCAGGCCACCGAGTACTTGTAGTTTGCAAGAAGTGTGGTCGAATTTTTTTAATATCCCGATTGAAGAGGCCGCGTTACTTCATCACTTCTAGCCTCTCTTTGGAGGGGTCGTCTTGGCCACTTGTGCGGTTCACCGTGTCCTGACAATGTCACAAAAACGCCGTCCACCTCCGACGGCTGCCATGTCTGGGCGTCTTGCCGCAAAAACGGCGAGACATGCCGATGAAGACGGTGGGCTTGCAATATTTTCTAAGTTTGTGTGTGTGTGTGTGTGTGTGTGTGTGAGATATTAGCAGATTAACATCTACATTAATATGAGTTAGACGTGTCGCTAGCTAGACGCGCGCTGAGACTGACGCTAGCGCAGTTCACAGCATGTTTAGAGTATTTGAACGCGAGCCACACTAAGAAGCTTTCTTCAGAGCATGCTGATGATACAGTTGCTTATTTGGCTACGTTAAGCGATGTTCTTTCAATACAGAAGTGTTCACCAGTCTTTGACACTCGAAACTGGATTTTATGCATGACACGTATCTTAATGTTCTACCTTGAAAAATAATAAGGTACGTAAAACAAACGTTGCATACCGTCGATAAATGCGCCGGACATCAAATATAAAAGATTAGCAAACGCGTGTATAAAATCCTCATTCAACATGCTTAAGCTTCTTGCTAGCTATTTCAACTTAGCATACAATTGGCCGATACAGCGTGAACGACGTAAATGAATTATAGATGATCGTTGGCACTGCTCAAGGGAGTGTACGAATATTGCATACAAAAATATTAATCACCGAGACGATATGGCTTCTGCAGGCAGACATCGTAGAATAGGCAACAACGTTACGCTGAAACTCATTTGTACCTTTGCAATAAAAACAAACAGCATACGATATGCATTCTTTGTGCGGTTCCGAACGATACCATTTCCTGCAAGGATTCAATAATGAGCAAGCAAACAATGTGGACACACCTAATAATTTTTAGGGCGGGCCATTAGTCAACAGTTAACTCTCACAGTGGTGCACGTCAAAGCATCGAGCCCGACGGAAACAGCTGATTGTCTTTGTGTTGTGGTAAAGACACGGCAGCCTATTTACGCCCAATCACAATGGCTCCATATAATGAAACTGAATATGTTGTTCTAGGGTGGGCACTGGCAAATCATAACCCTGCACTGGTAGAATTTTGCCGCTTGACAAATTTTCAACGAAGTTATACATTTGATGTGAGCTGGTATCGCATGATATCGCTATTAGCAGACTGGACGCAATCTTCAATATTGATTATATTGATACCCCGACCTTAATTGAGTGCCCAACAGTGGTCAAATTGGGTTCAGCAATGCGAAAGAAAGCAATGCGTAAATAGCAACGACGTTTTCACTGGTCTGGTTTCACTAAATCAGAAAAAAACAAAGCGGACTGCATCACTGAACAGCAAAGCTACTGCTCGACTGCATCCACTTAAATACGTTCGCGGTTGAATTGGAAACAGAGGTTGAGGCGCTGGTAGCTGGGTTTGCCACCCAGTAGGGTCTTACTCACAGACTAGCTTGCTGTAAAGCTAAATTTTGCGGAAATTTTGCCTGTTTTAAGCCTTCAAACTTCCACATTTAACCATTCAGTTATAAGTAAAATATCTGCTCAGTTGTAATACTCTTAAGTCAAACCCTAGGTACACTTATTTATTCCTCTAATTTTGTTTATTGATCAGCAAAGCTAAGGCTATGAGTTCCATCTATCAGGCCTAAAGAGGATCAGTCTCGTGTACGGTTTAAGGCTTTTTCTTATCCGGGCCCCCACTTTGCCTGAACATTCGCAAGTCCGTGGTATTCCCTGAAACTGCACGGCGAAGTAGCAAAAGCTATAGAGCTGTCAGGTGTATCGGATGGCATGTAATTACGTTAATCGGTGGAGAATATGACGCATTTAAGATATTTTTCTCAAGGATTTTTTGTTCCTTATAATAAGATAAAATAATTAGATATAAAACCTTGAATCATGTTTCATTTCTTAAAAATTATTATTACCAGCGGTTCCTCTATCCACATTTATTTCAGAGATGAACGACTTTGAGGCGGAACTAGCTCAGATGGAAGAACTTGATATAGAGGAAAAGGTGCTTACTCAGGTCGATCTGTCCCAGGTAAGAGTTGCTTCACAACTTAAACATGTATTTTTCCTCTCTTCCATAATAAGATATATACTAACGGAGCAGTGGACGGTTACCGAGAACAATCATTCTTGAAGAATTTAATAAGTAAGCCCTAATCGTTTTAACCCAAAAGCGTATCCACGAGGGTCATTTTGGTTTATATTTTCCGCTTTATTTCAACGTTCTAGCCGTTTCAATTAAGTGCCATTTTTCAATAATCTATATTATCATTTTTCAGTAAAAAAACTCTTATTAACGTCATATTTTTCTCCTCTTCCATATGATGCTGCCCTGTCACGTATCAGTGTCCCCAGGATGAAGTTAGCTTCGAGCGCTGGCGACGTCCACCTGCACCAGCCCTCGATCCGCAAACCGCTGATCTCGTATTTCAACAGGTGGATCTTGACCACTATCTGGGACCGGCTATGAAAGGTATGACGAGTGTTAGCTCGGGAACGGTGGCCATAACCCGGATGTTCGGAACGACCAATGAAGGACATAGTGTGGTCTGCCATGTGCACGGTTTTCTGCCCTATTTCTATGTGACGGCGCCACCGGGCTTTCAGAAGAATCACCTCGAAGAATTTCGCCAAAAGCTCAACCGCTGCGTGACGGAGGATTTGAAGGGTTCGCGAGCCGTAAGCGAAGCCATTTTGAGCTGTGAGCTAGTGAATAAACAGAGCATTTACGGCTATAGCGAGATGGGTCTCGAGCCTTTTATTAAGATTACGGTCCTTCTGCCCCGGCTGGTCGCGCCCTCCAAGCGATTTCTGGAATCGGCAATGGTCTCCACGTCGGCTTACCCGTCGTACAATTATCGTTCGTTTGAAGCAAATATCGATTTTGAAATTCGCTTTATGGTCGACACCCATACCGTCGGCTGTTCCTGGATAACCCTGCCACGAGGTAAATACAAGCTGCGATCAGAAAACGACCAAACCTCGCTTTGCCAATACGAAGCCGATATTCGAGTGAACGATATGGTGAGTCATCCGGCCGAAGGGGATTACTCCCGGGTGGCGCCCTTCAGAGTTCTGAGCTTCGACATCGAGTGCGCTGGTCGCAAAGGCGTGTTCCCCGAACCCAACAAAGATCCCGTGATTCAAATTGCGTCGATGGTAGTCAGGCAGGGTCAAAAGGACCCGTTTATTCGTAACATCATGACGCTGCATACCTGCGCCCCAATACCGGGTGTCGAAGTGATGTCCTTCAAGACTGAATCGGCTATGCTCGACAAATGGGCAGCTTTTATTCGTCTGGTTGACCCGGACATTATTACGGGGTACAACATTATGAACTTCGACTATTACTACCTCGTCAACCGGGCGAAACATTTGAAAGTCAAGAATTTCCCATATCTCGGCCGAATAAAGGGCAGCGTGTCGGTTATTCGAGAGAGCACCCTGCAGTCCAAACAGATGGGCAGACGCGAAAATAAAAACATCACTATGGAGGGCCGGGTCAATTTTGATCTTCTACTCGTCCTTCTGCGTGACTATAAACTTCGTAGCTACACTCTGAACGCGGTTTCGTACCACTTTCTGCTCGAGCAGAAAGAAGATGTCCAGCATGGCATTATCACGGATTTACAAAATGGCGACGAGCAGACCAGACGTCGGCTGGCCGTCTATTGCCTAAAGGATGCGATGCTGCCGCTTCGTTTGCTGGACAAGCTCATGTGCATTATCAACTACATGGAGATGGCGAGAGTGACCGGGGTGCCACTTTCCTACCTGCTACTGCGCGGCCAGCAGATCAAGGTCGTGTCGCAGTTGCTCCGTAAAGCCAGTGAGCAGAATCTCATTCTGCCAGTGGTAAACATACAAACGGGTGACGATTTCACGGGCGCCACGGTCATCGAGCCGGTACGTGGCTACTACTCGGTGCCGATCGCGACACTCGACTTCTCGTCGCTTTACCCGTCCATAATGATGGCGCACAATCTCTGCTACACGACCTGGATTGGCGATGCAAAGAAGCGCCAGAATCTTCGACCGGACGAGTTCATTAAGACGCCGTCGGGGGACTACTTCGTGAAAGCATCGAAGCGCCGGGGTCTTCTACCCGAGATCCTTGAGAGCCTGCTTTCAGCCCGTAAAAAGGCGAAGACCGACCTGAAGAACGAGAAGGACCCATTCAGGCGGAAGGTTCTCGACGGCCGTCAACTGGCGCTGAAGATTAGCGCCAACTCGGTGTACGGCTTTACCGGCGCTCAGGTGGGCAAGCTGCCTTGTCTGCCGATATCGCAGTCAGTCACCGCGTTCGGTCGGGCGATGATCGACGCGACGAAGCAAGAGGTCGAGGCGAGGTACCGTAAAGAAAACGGCTACGAGTTCGACTCGAAGGTCATTTACGGTGACACCGATTCGGTGATGATCCGGTTCGGAGTCGAGAGTCTGGCGGAAGCGATGACGCTCGGCAAGGAGGCCGCCGATTTTGTGACGTCGAAGTTTGTTAAACCGATCAAACTTGAGTTCGAGAAGGTCTATTATCCCTACTTGTTAATCAATAAGAAGCGGTACGCCGGTCTGCTCTACACAAGTACAGAGAAGCACGACAAGATGGACTGTAAAGGCATTGAAACCGTGCGCCGCGACAATTGCCCGCTGGTGGCAAATCTGATTAACACCTGCCTTGAGAAGATCCTAATCGACAAGTGAGTTCTACTGATTTACGCCACGTAGAGGAGAAGAGAAGAAATGGTTTGTTGTTTAGAAGTGTCGTACGTTAAATCTATGTAGCATTAGGTTATATGACACTTCCTTTCTAACAGGTGTGTGCTAGATAGGATTCTTGACGAACAATGTCATGTCGGTGCTTCTCACGCGAACAACAATACGTTTGAAACGTTTGAGATTTCCGGTTAGATTCATGGCGCGCAACAAGTAGTCACTTTGACTTAAATCTCAGTTCGCCTTCTTCTTTTCACTAACCAACACCGATGTCATTGATTTTATAAAGGGACCCAGAAAGTGCGGTGAACTTTGCAAAGCAGACGATCTCCGACCTCCTGTGTAATCGGATTGACATTTCCCAGCTTGTCATTACGAAGGTAAAACCAACTCGACTTGTGAAACGGAACGTTCCTTCCACATGTTGTTGTTATTCTGTGCTATCTATTATAGCCCTGTTTAAATCATGTCGTCGCTTCCTGTTTTCGCGTACAGGAACTCACCAAGACTGAAGACGAGTACGCGGGAAAGCAGGCCCACGTCGAACTAGCCAATCGCATGATGAAACGCGACGCTGGCAGCGCGCCGAAGCTCGGCGATCGTGTGCCCTATGTGATTATTTCGGCGGCCAAGGGAACAGCCGCGTATCTCAAGAGCGAGGATCCGATATACGTTCTCGAAAATAATGTGCCCATTGACACGCAGTACTATCTCGACAATCAGATATCGAAACCGCTGCTACGTATCTTTGAACCTATACTGGGCGAGACGCGAGCCGCCAGCGAACTGCTCCATGGAGATCATACTAGGTACTGTTTATTCAATGAAACAACTGCTAATCGTATATATACATATATATATATATAATGTGCCACATATAGTGGTTACTGATTTCAAAGTATGCTCATCGAAACTAAAGGTCGACAACAATGTCAATAGTAGTGGCTATGGTGTTTTTTAACGAAATATCGCGCCATATTTTGTGTTATTAGTTACCACTACTTCTACGCCATCCGCACATTACTAGTAACGCCAACTGGTAACTTTATGTAAAGTAATAACTTTGGTAATAAAGTGGTAACTTTACATTACTATTATTTTAATTAATATTATTTGTTACTTTTATTACCTTAGGTCAAAGGCTGTGATCCACAGTAAAGTCGGTGCTCTGGCCATGTTCACCAAGAAAAAGGCCACCTGCATTGGCTGCAAGTCGGTTCTACCCGAAACCGGTCAGAATGAGCCCGTATGTGCTCATTGTCGTCAGCAAGAAAATCAAATCTATATGACTGAGATTATGTCACTGAATCGGCTAGAAGACAAATTCGCGCGATTGTGGACCCAGTGTCAAAGGTAAGTGAATAGAGGAACCGCAGTGGTAAATTGGCTGTAAACACCTGAAAAAATATTTTTTCAAGCATACTATTCGAGTCTATTATCGAAGAACCACACCGGTGCCTGATAATCGCACAATAAGCCATTTAATGTTAACTAATCATCTTAAATTAATAATGGACTAAACAGTTTTCGGTAAGTTTTGCACATTAATACTCTCTATACAATTTTTGACTGGCCTTTCACGTGAACCCTCTGACAGAAAAATACAACACGTTGTTGTTATGTCTCATAATAGACAATAATTTAATCAAAGCTAGATGTTCAAAGCATCGAGGCAAAG
>MNPL01006993.1:25850-38828 GCA_002081605.1 Tropilaelaps mercedesae | reverse complement strand
GAAGTAATGCAAGAACTGCTACCGTGGACGTTAAATGTTGGCTGATGGTCAGCCTTAAAAAATATAGATGTTCAAAGCATAGATGCAGCTACAATGTGGACGTTAACGAAATCGATAACAACGTAGAGCTGAAACAATACCACTGCTACTGCGTCAGATCTTGCTCACTAAGAGAGATACTTAGGCAACGAGAAAACTGTTTGTTCCTGACACTGGAGCATAAACAACTAATCTAACACACAACATGCTCACAGGTGTACTGGCAGTTTCCACGAAGAGGTCTTGTGTACGTCTCGGGACTGTCCCATATTTTACATGCGGAAGAAGGTGCAAATGGATTTACAGGACCAACAAAACACGATTGATCGGTTCAAGCTTGACTGGTGACAGACATTCGCTGAAATCGTTAGTCACAAGGGTTCCTTTTAGGCACTGCAAGATATCCCACGATACAACGGGTCAAATTTTCTGTTATTAACACTCGTAGAACTCTTATGACACTGGCTGAAGACCTTATTATTAAATCGAAATGTCGGTTGTCGTCGATTTTATGTGTGGTATGTGGATAGAAACCAAGGTATGTGTTTATATATGCTAAGTTAGGTGAAATTATACTGTTCTAGAAAATCGTGGGCGTGTAAGACAAAAGCTGCCAATGCATTTCTCACGGTGCATATGGAAAAGGCATGTCAGGCTGTAACTACAGATTGTCGGGCCTATAGATATGATAGATATATATTCCTGTAGCTATTGCTTTATTCGAATACTCCGCAAACAAATGAGTAGTTATTTAAATCTTGTAAACGCGTTCTTGTGATGGTGGTCAAATTTAGCCGAGTGTCAGGAGTTTAAAATGCTCAGTCATGTAGACTTAATATAATTGCATTGCTACTAGGGGAATCAGGTGATGCCATATGGTTAGGTGTTTGGATCTCGGTAAACGTTTGGATATAGTCAATTCTTGGCATGCCTCCAGATCTGTTCGATTGGTGCTGAGCATGCGTATTGCGTACAACGTTGTTCCAGGCAAGTGTGTATTTGCCTTTGATTTTTCCATTTGTTTGTTTCAGCTCAGCTTTTATAAAATATAATAATGATCATAATAACGACAGTGAAGATGAGGGTCTCCGTTTGGACTACTATAAGTGGATGTTACGGAACATTTATAGATCTACCTACATATACTGGATCACTTAAAAACATATCAAAGTATTATTAATGCGATGTATAGCAATGAAGATTCAGCATTGAGAAATATCGATAGTATGTGGCGGTTACATAAAGCAAGGCGTCAAGTCCTTTCAAATAAGATGGCGTCCAACGACGTACTCGAAGGTTATTGATTTCAGCGCGCCCAGTGGATGACGGATGCTGTCCCAGCAAATGCAGAGCCTGCATGCAAAACCTTGACACTCCCTTAAAAACACTAATAATTTTCGATCAATCGATCAATATCGATTAATCTATATTCAACGGCTTGTTGTTGTGAAGTTATGGCGTGCAGCAAAACGGAGCTGTCATCTAAGCTCAGTTATTACTCATACACATATGAAAAATCATACGTGAAATTTATTCGTAAATACCATTTTACAAAAAGAAAATGTCCACATTCGGTGAAAGCCGAGAGAAATAGAATTTTGATACGTGATACATATATATATATATATATACAAATTAGGTACTCGTAGTACTTAACTCAGCGAAACGGTTTTTCGATTTGTGTACTCGAGTTTTCGCTTTTAATATTCGCCATTTTCAGCCCATAGCCATTCCGTTAAACTCACGTCAGACCTAAGTTAAAAATGTACTTATCTCCTTTACGTGAGTCCTTCTGCCGTTCTGTGCAGATCCCTGTATTTTAACCTATTCCACTCTCCCTTCTTTCTCTTCTTCTCGCATGCTTTATTTTAGTTAGAGAACGCTTTTGACGCTGTTCGCTTTGAATTGGCCGAACGGCTAACACCAAGGTTTAGCTGTATTGGCTCGGTATGCTGGTTAGCGTTAGAGAGGCTTTCTCCTTAGCGCGTCGCCATGGCTGCCGACGGTCAACATAGAAAGCAGGTAAGGGAAGGACTTGTACCGAAGTCTGTGCCGCTGGACCAAATGACTCCCTTGGGAGACGCCGGTGACTGAGGGAACCAGAGAAGAGAGAAGCATGCCATACACCCCCTTGCAAACTAATTGTGCTCTTTTACGTCATTATGTACGTTGTGTAACGTATGATAAGCCAAGCTTTGGTGGCTTAGGATCTGCTTTGGGCGAATGGCGTGCCATTGCGCTTTCATTCCTCAAGTTCCGCCAGCATAAAAGCGTTACCACGGATGGAAAACGTCAATGTGAGATTCGCGTAGTTTAGTATTTTTGTGGCGGCCGAGGGATGCGTTTAGCGACCTGAAAGTCTAGTCAACATATTCAATGCATGAGGCGGGCAAAGTTTCGACTCAATCTGGCCTGAACGTTGCGGAGAAGTGAGCAAGAATTGAGACAGGAGGTGCTTAGTAGAGCGTTGCAAAGACCCTAGCTAAGCTCCAGTGAAGCGTTTGGGCGTGAAAACGTGTGGCCATGTGTTAGTTAGTCGAAGAGTTCATCACACGAAGGACCCGATACGAGGTGGACGCGTTATCGACCATGGCCGATCGGCCTATACGATGGCGGAGCTCCACCTAATTGGGCAACTTCATTCGCTCGAGCTTCACGAGCCGGTCTCTTTGGCGGGGACCCTAGGTACATCGGGTTATCACTGTGGATTTCGGTTGGTGCTGGGCGAAGGCTGGACGCATCTCGAAGGGAGCTTTGCCGGCCGAACGCAATCGACAAAGGACCGTCTGGAACCCCAAGCAATCTGGAACTTCCCTTTGGACTCGCATTTGATCACGCGAACCTTTCAAAGTAAGTGGATATGGTAGAACAACCGTGGAAATTTAATTTTAACATTATGTAGCCAGAGAACCTCGAGAACGAGCAAGTCGGCTAATAACCCAAGTTTTACCATATTGACCGCCACAGTGAAGATATTCGAATTCATACTGCCAATGTAATAACACTAACTTAAAAATAGAAATAATACCTATCGGCCGGAGAAGACGTATACGCAAAAGGCATGCCTTACAGTGAAGTACGAAACGACAACAGATTCGTGGCTACGTGAATTATTGGTGTAAGTGCTTTGGTGGTTACTGCCGAATAGACTTTATTATGAGGCATTTTTGGTTTATGACGTAGTTTTGACAGGTGTATTTGCATGGGGTTTATTTAAATTAGAACTGCCCGTGCTTTTTTGCAGAAATCGATTTCGCGGGGCGACACACGCAGGTCTTCGCCGACCGTTGTAGAACAATGTAGCCCTTCGGATGTTTTGTTTTATAGTGGCTCCTGTTGAAAGAGCATTGGAGAGAATTTTGTTTAGCTCGCTGTTCGTGACACACCCGAAGGACAGCTCTGTGTTACGAATCTCTCTGTTGTCTCTTCTAAACTGTGTTACGAATAGCAGCTCTGTTTCGTACTTCCGCTATGTCGTAGATTGGCATACGCCTGCTCTACTCTTGAGCGCTCCGTTGATTGCTTCGCCTTGCTGCTACTCGATAGCGTTTCATTCTTATTGCGGAGGCCACGCAGAACCCGGTAGAGCAAGTCGCGTAGTCTTTTTACAGAATTCCTCAAAAGAGTCGAGAAAGACTAACGAATTAAGGATAATAGGGTTACTGATGTTTATGCGGTGGAACACGACGTCACTGGAATTCACTGTGACTGTGGTTTTAGCACTTGCGGTTTTTGCATATATTTTTGCTAAGATTAATTGCCATTAATAGCCATCTCCATAGACAAAGCCTAACCACTGTGTTCCGTTTTAAGAAAAGGTTTAGAGAAGGCCATATTCAGGTTGACTTTTCAACATCGTACGGCTATGAAGTTCTCGATGTTTAAGTATTTCACTATTGTTCGAACGCTGTGGCAGAACACAATTGTAATCCGAGTTGCACTCCTTTACAAGCGTAGGCAAAACATTGTGAACGTGTGAACTGCAGCCTACCGCACTTTATTTCAGCGTTTATTTGGGTTAAGTCGACGCCATATTCTCTCTCTCACTCTTTCGCTCACCCTGTATCTTTTTCAGACTGGCCGCGCCTTGTGTTTGAAGTGTGGCGTACAGACGTGCTGAACCGCTCTGAGGTCCTCGGATACGGGACGGTCCATCTGCCGAGTCGTGCCGGACGTCACCGACTTGCGGTGCCTGTTTGGCGGCCTCTCGGCTGTAATATTGAGGAACTTCAGCGGACCTTTCTCGGCGGAGGCTACGAGCTAATCAGCTTCGACGCTCTGGCTTCTGGCACCGAGCGGTACAAGCTGCAAACGACGGGTGTTGGCTATCTGTATCTTGACATTAACCTGATTCTGAGGAATCTTGCTCGATTCGGGGTGCGCACTAGCTGAAAAACACTAAATCACCTCCGAAATTGTGCGACAAAGGTTTGGCCAGGATATGAGTGTTGAATGCATATATGTAGAAGATTATCGGCACTGAACTTAGGATAGACTGTGTATAAATCTCCATTTTTTGGACCATTTGTTTGCATGCAACCTATTATCTTCTTAAGCGTATCATTTCTCATAAGAGGGAATTTAAGCTAACTAAGCGATTGGGACCATCTCCATGCTCGCGGATGCGGCGAATCCTGGAAAATCGTTGACGTTGGCGCATATCAAAACGACTACTTCTCCCAGTATCAAGTTTAGGTTTCTTCATCTGTATTTCCAACACAACACGATGACGCTCTCGAAAACACCATACGGTTTACCAACTGCTCGCCTTTGTCTAGTGTTGTTGACAATAACATGGCGTTCACCCAAAAGTTTAGTGGGAACGCAGGCGCAAACTATATCGACACCCCAGACAACCATTTCTCCTAGCAGTCAGAGGTCTCAGCCCAGCGTAAACCCCTACAGAAGTTCAGCTACGCCTCCCCGATCGTGCGACAAAAGCTCCTGGTGCTATTGCGATCTTAGCAATCTCTGCGATCTGGGCTGCTGTTGTGATCCCGAATGCGAACAGACGGTCACCGACGCATTTTCCACCGGTAAGGAAGGGCTGATTGTGCAGAACCGGATGGGGAGGACGGCGTTATTTGTACAACCGGTTAGCGAGACTTGTTACTGATTATATGCTCAGTGCAAAGGTGGATTATGCCGAGCCGAAGAAACAACCTTTTGTTGCATGATTGCAAAAATTATACCCGCGGGACTGCCCTTTCTGCTCAAGAACACTCGAGCCCTGCTGAGAACTCACACTATTTCGTTACAGCGTCAAACAGGTTATGGGTCCTCAAAAGCAGCTATGAGTCACCAAGTGAGGTCTGTTTTGGTTTTATACGGTGAACCCAAAAGTCTATGATAGAGTATTCCAAGTTAGAATAATTTCTGTACTATGTATTAATACTTGGCTTTTTTCATGCATCTTTACTCCACTGTGCGCATTGGAACGGACTGCCCACAACCGACTCTTGTATCGAAATCTGCTGCTTTGCAGAGTGTTCCTGCGACCTTCCGAACGAGTATGTTGTGCCGTACTGCAGTAATAGCGATATTCTTGTTTTCAATCAGACACACCTAATCAAGCGACCTATCGGGGATCTCTTCTGCATAGTGGACGACCACGTCTACAAGAAAGAGACGTACAGAGAAGGAGTGAGTTATTCGTCGTTTATGGCATATAAAAACAATCTAATATGCATTACTACCAAAGTGTACAGTTTATTATTTAACGTTGTACTCGCTGACATACATTAGAAAAATTCCTCAGGTACCATCCATTGAATAAATGGATGCCCGAAGACGGGTGTAGGATAGCGTTCTCCTTTAAATAAATCGATATAACATTTGGCCTAAAAAATTCCGAGCGTCTGCTCACCACTTCGACAGAAGTAGTTTAAAGGTTTATTGAGAAGGTTTATGTTGAATTGTCAGGTAGCAGAATTTCTGCTACGTAGTAGACGCGTTGAAAGATCAAAATTGCAAGCATTAAAGAGATCCAGCCTCTTTTTAACCAGTAAGGTGATTCAAACGATTGGACAAAGCTTTGAACTGTTTCAAGGTAGATTTGCTTTCTGTTCAACATCATCTATCTGGTTTTTTATTTTTGATATATGAATTGCTACAGATATAAGCCTACATTAAGCCTGTTTCTTTGATTGATGCCATTGCAGCAAACGCTTGCAGAGGAGGAGTTCAAGAAAAGGCTGAAGCATCTCGAAGCATTGGGCGAGTTCGTCACCGGAGATGGACATGACGGCTCCTCATCGGGCGCTCATGATGGCGGACTTCGCGAAGGCGACCCGATCAAGGTTCGACTCGGAAATGGGCCAGTGATGAACTTCGGTAGGTGTCGGTCTCTAGTTTTTTCCTCTCACTATTTAGAAGAAATGAGGTTAATCATTTCGTTAATTTCATTGTTACCTACCCTGAAGCTTATTTCCCGGCAATGTTGAAAGTATTTTTTACAATACACTATTTTCAAGCTCAAACTAGAAATACATATAAGTTTGATACGACGGCTTATTTAGCGTGATCGTGTTTTAAGTCAGATCTTAATAGCTAATTATTAATGCAGAAGCAAAGATGAGCAGGAATAGTAATCAGTTTAGCCCTGCTTTGCAGAATATTTCATGGCCGCATATGCATTTCAGTGATACTCAAAATATTCGTCACGTGCGTACCTACTTTTAAGTCGCTCAGCCAGGTCTACTCAGCAAAATTTGGTCTTAGAATCGGATCTTTTTATGCGCTTTTTATTGAAATTCACTTAAAATCTTTTCGTCGCTGAAATCCCTTTCTACCAGCGGAATTTCTGTTGGTAGCATACCGGTCAGGTTGAGTTAGAGCGAAATGTTTCAAGGTGACTCGGAAATACATATATTTCTGGACTGGATAAACATTCATCCGGCATTAAATCTATCTCATTTCGTGCATGCTGTTTAGCCATTCCAACTGCGATGGGTAGCGACATCTGTGACACCTTGAGTTCCGTTCGATATCTTCGACCACGTAGTCACAAGTGCTTTATCGCGTTCTCCTGTGAGAACCAGTTCTCACAATTGAGCTACTTTACTGAGCCGGTATTTCTCGTTATGGGGGCATCATCTGCAAGCATACCACCTTTGGCCGATCTATGCCTCCTCAACAAGGAGTGTGCGCCTCACAGCACTCAGGTAAGGACGCCCTGCAGATGTTGTCCAAGTAGTGCAGAACTCGTGGGGAAGCGGTGGCCATTTAACTATAGACGTATGAGAATATAGACCTAAATCTGACAGTAAAATATAAGCATCATGCGGTCTTGGTACGGGGAGCTTAAACCGCACTCCTGGGGCAGTTGCTAAGCTAAACACGCTAGCCGATTCGAATTACAGTTTGAAGAACACACCACCATTCATAGCTGCTAGTGATATGTATCTCTAAAGCTATCACGATTTCGACCGCTGTATAGATGCGATCCAAAAACAACCTCTAAATTCTTATCCCACATTCACATACTTGTTGCTTTATTTTTGCCTACGACCTTGTGCAGGACCTGACGGTGTGCTCATATTTCTCTCGAATCGAGTACCGGATCGTACATAACGGTACGCTGGGATTACAGGACGTCTATATATTCGCCTATCGTGATGAACGCCTGCCTCCTAACGGCGCAATGGTCCCAATGCGAATTGATGTCTTCTTCGAAACCAAACAAGACGCCGCTGTCAGGCTGAGCGGAGGCCCGTTATTACGTAGTGGCAACCCTGGCTATATTCCCGGCAAACCAATCTTGATTAAGAACGGCGAGTCTTCTACGCGGCCTATGGCTGCCCCTTTTCGAGACTGCACAGACATCGAAGGGGGAGCGGTCCTTTTCGGAGAGAATCTATATACGTTTTGCATGTACTCCACCTGCGAGGAGGTGAGCTAGGTCTAAGCGTCCGGGCGGATTAAAAATTTATTCATATTGCAGCTACGGGGCGCCAATATTCGAATATATTTTTAACAAATTCTCCGATGGTAACATTGCTGTCTGATACATTCGCTTAGTTCAGCGCAAACAACTGTTGCACAAACATTTGCTATGAAATTTCTTCTGCTAGTCAAAAAAAAATTCAGCAAATATGACATGACGATATCGTAGCGGCTTTCCAGCGTAACAGCGTCAATGATAGTTTTATTATGTCGGTCTTTCATGGCGGTTGTTTAATTCGTGGAGGAAGGTTGGCGACAACTTGCCAACAATGCTGGCCAATGACGGCTTTGTGGGAGCGTATGGAAGTTCGGACCCCCGCGTCAGCGATGACTGGGTTGTTGTCGAAGAAAGTCCATCGATGGCTGGTGGCATACAGAACGACTCATGCAGCTTCCGCGTCGAGGTGATAATTGCCTACCAGCGGACGCAGTTTCGAATCAACCCGCAAAATCGCATCGTTTATGTACGCGCGCGTTACACTGTACTCGACGACCCTCGACCGCTGGTGGAAATCTCGGTAGACTTCGTCGACATGAGCGACGATTCGCGAGTCATGTATGTTGCCCTGTCATACGGCAATGAGTTATCTATTTGTTTATTCACCGGTTCTGTTTTCTAACCCGGGAATCTCAAAAAACGATCTATGAAATTAATGTAGAAATTTGTGATAAAAATTAGAGTGCGTTCCCGATGAGGTGAAAGAAAGCATTACATTAAAGTATGTATGTAACATGAAAATAAAGAAACAGCTTTTCGGGGTTTTTTTTACATCTATACCCGGGTTAGTCAGTAGCACAGTGCGGCGCACAAATATCCCCACCTGCCTTTAATTCCTGGATTTCCTCTGGCCAAACCCAAAAAGGGTCAGTAGCTGATACCTTCATTAAAATAATGTAAATTTATATTGAGAGACCAATAGGTATTGAATTTTGCATACACGCTCGTACCGCTATCTAACATCGCAAACGGTATTTCGTACCAATTAAAAAATGTAATTCAAACAAATGAATGCGGCAATATGAGCCTCAGGAAGAGGCCACAAACATGTTCACTCGTCGCTAACGTGTTTGCTTCGTGAAACTATTTGATTTTTGTCTAAAAAGGTACGCCAGTCCGCCCGTCATTGACGTGAAGCTGCCCGAAGACTTTTTCTATCCGCTAACGATTGGGGTCAGTTCGGCGCAGCCGTCAATGGGCTTTGCTCGACGACGGCTTCGGCCAACTTTCCTGAAGGATCAAATCCAATTGGCGTCGAATGCACCCGACCCGCTCGTATTTGTCCTTCTACTGCTACCGTCTGCTACCGGTGTTCTACACATATTGTAACCGCGGAAGAGGAATATTCTATGCAGAAATACGTATACGCTTTATATAATGATCATACATATATGCTAATTAAGAGAAATAAATATATTGTGTACGTTTAAAAAAGAAATTTGTTGTTTGTTTGCGTGTGTGTGTGTGTGTGTGTGTGTGTGTGCGTATTTTTTTGTTACGTTTGAACCATTTGTCGATTTAGCGAGTGGACAATTGTGTATGTGAACAGGACCAGTATTGTTGTGACAACATCTTCGTCCCTTGCGGAAGATTGGAGAGTGATATATGTGAATGGAAAACAGCCGTCTTTATTTCGGGCCTCCTTCGTATACAAACCTCTTAGTTGAAAATTAAAGATATTCTTAATAATTTTACGCGCATTCGTTTACGTCCCTCTTAGTTATGAGCCAACGGAAAGTATTTAAAATAAAACGTGCCATTGAATAAACGAAATTTTTGCAAGCCGTGATTTTCATCCTAAAATCCGGTAGACAATTATTTTAAAGCGTACTAATAAGATCTCATTCAGCCATTGTATGCCTAAGAATTTCTGCAAGATATAGTTTCTATTATTTTAAAATAATTTCGTCGAATTTAACCAAGTGTTATAAGCATGCCCTGACTGAAACCGATTGTCGTGAGCAGTATCAGAAACTGAGTACACATATTGTATACGAGTCTAGTATTCTATTGTTTGAGAAAAACTTTTGATCAACTGCACCCTCGCATTCAGTCAATTCGAGTATATCCAGAGACTGGGAATACCAGAGCACCCAGAATGCTTTCTCTGTCTAGGAAACAAAAAGTTTTCGTTAAATCAACTTCAATAGACTAATAAAAAAATAAAACTCTGTTTATTTTGTAGACACTTTGCCGAAAGTCTCATTTTGTGATAGAAGCAAGCACACTGAACATGAGTTTTCGCAAGTCTAGGCTGGCAAACTGTTTGTCAATCATCTCCTTACTGGCGCGCTCAATCTGGGAGCGAAGCATTTGATTGTACCGTTTGACGAACTGGTTAAAGAGCCAACGATTTACGTTGTTTAATGCCAATGAACCCGTAAGGTCGGTCAAACCGCCATATCACACATGTGACACAAAGCCTTCCATGGTAAGGAAGGGCCCGACTACCTGCCAATGCGATCATACACACGACCAGAGTGTCAATAAACGCTTACATTCGGAGTGCTGAAGCCTTATATAAAGCAGAATTTTACGTTTAGTTTCACACTAATACTTTGGGAGTGTTTCTACAAATTAGCATTTTTTGAGATAGATTCGACTTTTATTCTTCATTCAGTTCCTACAAGAGAAACTGTTTATTTCGGTGTTCCCTTAACTAGCTCTAGGAAGATGTATTGCTGCGTGGGCCTGTCTCAAACAGGATGCGATCTTTTCGGACGGCGGGAAAGTAACTTAAATCCAGCTTCATATAAAACATGTAATTGCGAGATGATTAAACTAGAAAAGTGCATTCATATGGCATACACGCTATAATAGCTATAGCTTAGGCTGGTTATACTAATGCCTATAATAAAGTATTTTCTGACATGTTACAGATTTTTTCATAACGTCGAAATATTTGAAATACACTTAAGCAAAGAAAAAAATATTTTAAAAATATTAACAAGCAAATATTTTTATGAAAGCCATTAGCCAGTCGTTTTATGATGGCTATTATTCGAAGTTATCTGTTAATGCGCAATATATTGGGCTGTGTGAAAGCGTTAGAAAAATAAACGGTGAGTAAATTTAGACGAAACCGACAGATTCTATTGTACAAAAGATAAATTAGTTAGCAAGACAATAATGCTAAGCGAAACAAGAATCGGACGCTAGTGCAATGACGCAAACAGATTGCATGCCTAATCAATATTGGTAAACTTTAAATTTTACCACTATTGCCATTGGATTTACCTTTTCCCTTCAATAAAAAACAAATATTATGGTTTATGCTCACTGGAAACAACAGAACAATAACTCCGAGTGGCAAGCATTTCAGAATTATGCTCCTACTCGAGACTATAGTTGTCATACATTCTATGTTAAGGCGATTATTAAACAAAATGGATAACTCGTAAGACGCTCTTATTCAGTGAAAACATGGTTCCCGATTTCTTAGAGAGGCTTTACACATAGTAAAATGTGCTTCATCGAGGAGTTTTATATTACAGTGATGTCATTCTCTCAACAAAAAGTATTTACGCTTTAAGCAAGAAATAGTCCACTGGCGTTTGACTGCCAGTGCTATGGATTGGTTACGTAGCTCCAGACGCGTGATGATGTGCAACTTCTCCACAAAGACATTTGCGTGCCCTCGGAGGTGAACTCTCAAGTTTGCGCCATATTCCGCATGCGCCTGCAAGTTCCTCATGCCGATGCCGAGGTTGACTTCGAGTTTTTCGCCATAAAGGTAAACGCCGGCCGGTCCAATGCGCTGAGGCGACGGAAGCCTCAATAGACTTATCTGAAACGTATATGAGCCTGGTATGGCGGTGGAATGACGAACAAAGTGAACGAACACGATATTTCTGCCGAAGCGTCGTTAAACGTCGCGCCGACAGGTTTTGACCTTACCAGAAGGATGAGTCTTCGATGCTATGTTTGCTGAGATAGCAACGCACATACGAAGCTACCGGCAATTCCCGTGATCCTATCTTTATGCTGAGCAGTTGTGTTGCTCGGTCTGGCCGTGGTTGACGCAAGAGCGGGCGATGCAGTTAATTCAACCACCGTCGTGAAATCGAGCGCGTCGTGTGTGAAGGCAACAGTGGTATTGGACTCGCTGTGTCTTTGCTCTCTGAAATAATTTGGCGAGGGATCTTTTATTATGCCCCTATGAATATCCATATATACATATCTGAAGTCCATATATGTGGAATAAATGGATCACTTGTCATGAATATGTGCCCTATCGGACCACAGAGTCTTCGCTTGATCAAACAAGTTAGTTGATAGCGGGTCCTTTGTTAATCTCAATCAGAGCAGGGAGATAACCCTTGATATAGATTTGAAGCTAGTTGTAATGCCCGAACATTAATCTTCCTATTCAACAGTAGCCCACAGGGACATGTGGTCATATGAATGTGTAACAGCGCTTTTTTTGTCTAAAACGACCTTCAAATAATCCGCCAACTATGACTGACAAATTTGTATTACCAACAATAGATCGATCCAGGATAAAGAAAAAACTTTTCGGGGATAGCAAGGTATCCACTGCGATTCTAGCTAGAGCAGAGAAAATAAACGAGATTCTTTCACACCGCTTAACAAGTAGATGGAGTTACATCGTTGCTGAAAGTGGATCTACATAATTTAGCATGTCGGTACAATAGCTTACAGCAATAATGGTAGCGCCAACGCACGAATGATATTAGCAATCTAAAATATATTGCACATCAATGCAATGAATAGTGGGGACGTAATGAAACGATCATGTTGTATCACAACTCATCGTAACCTGAAGCTTCATAGAATGCAATAGAGCTGACTTAGAATTAAACAGCAATATCGATGAAGCGCAGTGATACATACCGGTAGTAGTTTAGACGCCGTCGGCTAGGACAAGAACAAGTGCCAGTAAGAACGAGCTGGAAGTGACGAACATTTTAGCAATTCTCGTACTCGGCGAATTTTGCTCAAGTTGTGCTTGAGGGAAGTCGAGATGTGTGTGCTAG
>MNPL01006993.1:8761-25156 GCA_002081605.1 Tropilaelaps mercedesae | reverse complement strand
GACTTACAAACCCACTAAAACCCCGTGTTCCCCCCACCCCTAGGTTCGGTAGCCGGTAAGACATTAGTTCGATATGACCGAGCAACTCTGTTCAATTGCAGCACTTTTCTCAAACAAGTCGAGACCTTGAAGCAGTGGCAGATTGAAACAAAAAAACTATATATAGATTCCACTTTGATACCGATCCATTCATTTCACTCTGTATTTTATTCTTAGCAATTGTTCTCTAAAAATCGACGGGTTTAGCAAATGTTCAGTGCACCTGAAAGCAATGCTATAAATTCCAGACTAATGTGAAAGATAACTAAATTACGTTTATACGTGTGGTGTTGCTCTAGTTATTTTCAAGTGCGAGTAGTCGCCTTGGCGGTTAGTCAAGGGAAGTAGTACTGACGAGAGCATTGTGGTTTCAGTCTGATACACAAGTATAAACGACTGATCTATTATACCAAACAAATGAAAACAATACAGTAGTCCACAAAACACTCAAGACGGTTTACGCCTGCACTGCAGGTTTAAGTGGACCTTCGGACTACTGTTCTTGTTACTGGTTTCTCAAATGCCGAACCGTTACTCTCCCTATTAGACGCTCGACTCAACCGTAGATTCGGTCGATTCTTGGACTAATATACAATTTTATCCAACAGGTGCCTGTTGTCCTCTCAACGTGGCCCTTCACCACACGTAGATTTTAATTGGGTCAAGCTAATTTAAACAAACTCAATGAACCGTTAAAACCTGCAGCTTTTCCAAATTTATGGAATGACAGGAACATCTTTGCCGATGGCGTGTGCGAAGTTTCAGTGAACAACTTTGCCCACATTCATTCACAGCTTTTGACTAATTGTACGTGGCGATTTGAATGCCAAGGTTTTTATGAAATCAATGCCGTCGAAACGAAATTGATACATTGTCCTCTAGCTACTGTTATCGGCCCATTTGTTTCAAACGATGCAGTATTTTCAGGTTATAATTGAAACATTGCTTTATCTAGAGCATTACCTATCGCAAGATTGCATTAGGCGCTTGGCGGACATCAATATGGACTATAGTGGTTGTCGGTTTTTTCACTTCGATTTTACGAATGGATCAGTAGTGCTTTGATTAGATATGGTACTGGACAAAATTTCATGGTATAAGGAAAGATGTGTATCGGTAATTCGCTTGGGTTAAGGATTAAAAAGCTATGCTTTGTTTTTAGACCGTGTGTCCAAATAACCAGCTCCTGTCTATTTGAAGTCTTCCTTGTGTTTACAGGCTACAACAAACGGGCGCGAGCATTAAAAAAACGATTTTTTAATTGCCAAGAATTCCTTTCGGTTGATTATTATCGGCTTATAAGATGCAAGCGTCTATTTGAACTGCTATCCCTCTACGCTAGCTATTAATGCTAATAAATATTTGCTTTCAGGATAAATTTTTATGTTGAATTGGCTATGCATAGTGTACAAAAAGTTCTTTTCATGGAAACTTTACGTGCGAGCATCCCTCGCGCTTACCTAATTGAGTAGTTGTGTCAACCACTTTGTCACCCCATGTCCCAAATTGACTTCTAAGGTATTATTTAGATTTAACAAGAACAGGTCAGCTTTGGCTATGAGATATATGTGGCCATTCTAACTAGCCTGGTAGCAAGTAGCTTTCTGCGACCTAATTTCAAAAACGAATTTATTATCTCTCTTTTGAGCGGGCGTTTACTACGAACACAAAACGCTCGATTCACTAAATATAGTATATAAAAGGCTCAAAAGCCACTGTACCCGGTGTCCTAAGCCATGCCGATTAACGCAAATTGTCTTTAACCAATATCTATGGAATATTCTGGTTCAGCCACTACTTGAATTCTACTTGGAAACCTTTCAAGCTGCCTACAACAAAACGGCAATTCTCAAACCCTCATTTTCTGTCAACGGGCAGCTTTACCGCCTCGCAAGTCAAGCCTGCCGTGCCACCGTCTGTTTGTTTGGCCAACGTCTCGTTGCCAGGGAAACAGTGTCCTGTGAAATTGGCGATAGCAAATCGGAGCACTGTCTCGTCCTAGTGGTACAGTAAGTACTTTTTGCTCCGGATCCCGGTCTACAACGATCACGCCGTTCAACATGTTAGACTCACGTCAACGCTAAAGCTGTTAAGTTCTAATCTGTGCGCGTCAATGGCCAGTGGAGTAAGAGTGCTCACAGAAGGTTAGCGGAGTGCTCGTGGAGGGTCATCATGGTGAATCTGAAGCCGGTCTTCGTGATCGGTGGCAGTAATGGGCCGTTGCTCGCCAGCTGGCAGAAATTCAAGGCCCACTATCTGGTGACGACCGGACTCGACCAGATTGTCAATATCTATGACCGGCAGGGCGCTCATGTCGACCAGATGGCCCTCGTGGGCCTGTGTTCCGGTATGGATTGGCACAAAGACGGCGACAACCTGGCGATTATCACCGATCGCTCGCCATCAATCTATATTTGGGATGCAAACAGTCACCGGGTCTCGCAGATAGACACTGGTATGAGAGACACTCTGACGTTCGTAGCCTGGGCGCAAACGGCCGCATTCCTCGCGGTTGGCACATCGAAGGGTAATCTACTCATTTTTCACTACCGCACGTCGCGAAAGGTGCCGATCCTGGGGAAGCACTCGAAGCGCATCGTGTGCGGGGCGTGGAGCAAGGAGAACATCTTGGCCCTGGCGGGTGATGACTTCAATCTGACGATAAGCAATCAGGAAGGTGACACCCTGTCCCAGACATCCCTTAAGTCCGAGCCGTCGATACTGAAGTTCGGCTGCAACAGCAACGTGCAGAGTCAGAACATTGTGTCCTGTGTACTAGGCAAGAAAACGCTGTACCTAGTCGACATATACGACTCTGAAAACCCGATTCTGTTGGGCTTCCAGGATAGGTATGGCGCGATAGTAGACTATGAATGGAGTAGCGATGCGCTAATCATATTGGGTTTTACAGAAGGCTTCGTAGTCGTCGTTTCGGCAATTCCTAAAGAGATTGGCCAGGAACTGCGAATGGTGAGGTGTCACCGCGAGGGGCTCGTTCACATTGCAATCTCGTCGGAATACTCGAAAGTGGCCACCGGCTCCGGCAACCAGGTGAAGGTCTACAACGCGAACGACCTCGACGAGGTGGAGCAGCTAATCTCGACCGAAGATTCAATTGAGTGGCTGCAGTGGGCGGGTGACGGACAACTTTTGGCCGCCGGTACGACGAGTCACGTGGCCGTCTATCTCACGAAGCTGCCCGTGCTTGGTGACTCCTTCGAGTCACGCTACGCGATTCTCTCATCGCTGATGGAGGTGACGGTAGGCGACGCGCTAGAACCGGCGGCCGAACGCATTGTGAGAATCGATGTCGAGCCGCTGTTCGTAGCGTTAGGCCCTTGTCACATAGCTGTAGGGATCAACAATCGGGCGACGCTGTACCCAACCTCTGATGACCGAAGCCGAACGATGAAGGAGTTCCTATCTACTGTGCGGCGGTTGAAGCTCACTTCGGACTACGCCATCGGCCTGCTGGACAACAAAATCCAAATTATTGGCATCGACAGCGAGGAGGGCAGGATGCTGAATAACGCCACCTGTCTCGACGTCACAGATGACTTTCTCATCTACGGCACAACTCAAGGCGACATAGAGATGTTCTACTTTCAGGATTTTGCAAACGTCAACCAGTTTCGGCATTCGTGCAAGGTCACCACCCTGTTCTCGCATCCATCGGGCACGAAGATGATCATCTTCGATGAGGAGCAACAGGCGTTCCTCTACACGCCGACTGACGATCACCTCATTGGCATTGCTCAGACGCCACCGATAGTCGAGGGGGTTCTCTGGGACCAGCAGGTACCACACATCTTCACTATTTTCGACAGCAAGCAGCTCTATTTGTTTTCACACTCTCGGGAAGAGGTGACTCTTGCCGACAAGGTGAAGATACCCTCCGGTATAAAGCCTTTGGTGATGGTTAACGGTATTCTAACATGCCAGACCCAGAACGGCAAGAGTTCGACGTTCAACAGCCAGCCCGTCGATCGTACAGTAACGGGACCGGCTCTGTTAAAGAGCAACCTAAAGAGCGCCCTAAAACTCCGCAAGCTCGAGGACGCGTTCGTTATCTGCGACAGCATCGACCAGCCGGACGAGTGGAAACAGCTGGCCACCGCGGCCATGGATGAACTTCACATTGACATGGCGATCAAGGCGTACAAGAGAGCTGGTGATCTCGGCATGGCATGGAGCCTCGAAAGCGTTCGGCACGTTGAGGATATCTACGAGATTGAGGGGTACATGTCACTGTTTCGCAACGAATTCGACAAGGCGCAGGAGTTCTTCGTCAAGTCATCTAATCCGAGGGCCGCTCTTCAGATGCGTCGCGACCTTCTCCACTGGGAGCAGGCGCTGCAGCTGGCGAAGCATTTGGCCCCCGACGAGATGCCGTATCGCGAGTACGCCCAGCAGCTCGAGCTGGCCGGAGACTATATGAATGCTCTGGCGAACTACGAAAAGGGCCTGGAGAAGGGGGACGAATACTGTAGATGGGGCATTGCTCGTACGTCGGTCCGATGTGGAGACTCGCGAAAGGGCGTCGAGATGGCACTGAAGATCGGCGATCGAGGTCTGCTCAAAGAGTGCGCATCGATCCTCGAGACGAACAAGCAGACGCTGGAGGCAGCGGTTCTGTTCGAAAAAGCGAAATATTTTGAAAAGGCGGCCGCGCTGTACGTGAAAGCTAAAAGTTGGGGGAAGGTCGGCGAGCTGCTTCCGCACGTTACTTCGAATGCAGTTCTTCTGCAATACGGAAAGTTCAAGGAAAGCGAAGGCAGCTACAAGGAGGCCCTGGAGGCATACGAACAAGCTAAAGATTACGACAGCATCATCCGTGTCGAGTTGCGCCACACAAACAACCTTGAACGGGCGGTCAAGCTCGCTCGGGATACGCGGTCCGTGCAGGGTGCCAAACTTGTCGCAGAGTACTTCCAGGCACAGAACGACATGTCATCTGCGATCGAGTTCCTCGTCTTCTCCAATTGCGCCGAGGAGGCGTTCACTCTCGCGCGCAAAACCAAGCAAATGGAGATCTACGCGGGCGTAGCAGTCAACGACTACGAGCGAATCGCGCAGTACTTTGAAGAGGAGCGCGACAACCTCAACGCCGGCAAGTACCTGTCGAAGTGCGGACAGTACCACAAAGCGTTCAAATACCTGATGAAGGCGGTGGCGAACGACAGCACTGAAGCGATCGAAATAGCCGTCGACACCGTTTGCTACGCCCAGGACAAGGAGCTGGCGGCGAAACTGACCAACTTTCTCACCGGCGAGAGCGACGGCATTCCCAAGGACCTCCGCTATCTCTGCCGGTTGTACATCAATCTCGGCCGGTACAGCGACGCGGCGAAGACCGCCGTCGTGATTGCCGAAGAAGAGCAGGACTCAGGCAACTACAAGCTCGCCCATGACATCCTGATGAGCATGCACAAGCAGCTGGTCGACAATGAGGTCACTCCGCCGCTCGAGCTGATGAACTCGTTGCACATGCTTCACAGCTACGTCCTGGCGAAGGTGCACGTCAAACGAGCCGACCATATCCGCGCCGCCAGGCTGCTCATGCGAATCTCCGACAATCTGAAACGGTTCCCGAGTCACGACGTGAAGATACTTACCTCGACGGTAATCGAGTGCCAGCGCGCCGGTCTAAAGGGCTCTGCCTACCACTATGCCACAATACTGCTCCGCTCAGAATATCGCGACCAAATCGAGCCGAAGTACCGGGACAAGATGGCGGCGCTGGTCAAGAATGCCGCCGTTCGGGAGTCGGAACCCGACGAGCGCTCGCCCTGCGAAAAGTGCGGCGAACTCCTGGCCAATTATCTGCTTAGTTGTACCGAGTGCAAATGCCCTCTGGGGATGTGTATGGCCAGTGGACGCCATCTGACTGGACGGGACCAATCAACGTGTCCACACTGTCATTTCGTTGCGTTTACCGAGGAGCTGATGCTGGTGCTCCACGATCTCGGCATGATCTGTCCAATGTGCGAAGGAGAGTTAAACCTCGACCAGCTTGTTATACCAGCGGGTGTTAAACAGTCGCTGGCTGATGCAACAGAGTAAAACATCGCGCCCGTTCCCGGCCACGATTATCTGGAATCTTTGTGGTCTTGAGGTTTTTGGGAAGGGGGGGTCTTGAAAGATATATCCACACGTCATCAATACCTAACAGTGACTAGTGTGAGATCCAGAAACTTACTAAAATTTCTGTACCCTTCGCCTCTTTGGCTCATGACTGCGTTAAAATTAAATTTCAAGCCATGGGTCAGATATTTTTTCATCTTCTAACCTTCCACTCTCCATTTGCTTCCACATCGTTGTTAATTATGCGTAGATAAAGGCCAATGGTAGTTTACTCTGTCACTTTTACCTGGGTGAGTGCGCTTGAGAGCCTCACCATCTCTACCCAGCGCCTCTACCAACTTCGACCTGTCGTACAAACCAGGAGCGAGCGGTCATAACGTACCTGCGGACATTTGAGGCAAACGTAAAGGAAATCCCGGCTGACAGCTGGGTTGAATGGATAAGATTTGATTTATTGGGATATTAACTGCACGACTGCTCAATGTTTGTGATTTCCCCTACATGTTTTTCACTTTATGGAGTCGGGCTATTAATGTTGGCTATATCAATTTATTTTGGGATATTTGATTTTTAAGGAATTTTACATGATCCGTTTGGCACATCGGTATCGTGAAGCTGATGCATTGATACGCACCATGCATACAAAAATTGTGAATAATGATTTGGGAATGGTGTTGTCCATATTGAGAAATATAACTTCTTAATAGCATACAAGTTGTTGTAAGGGCATAAAATAAATCGGCTTTTGAAACAAAGTTTGAGCCATGGCGTGGTGTCATGATTCACTTTTATTTTTTAAATCAAAATTTTGCTATTTTTATTTCAACTCGAAAATGTACAACGCGTTATTTAAACGATTTGAATTTATCTTGTTGCAAAATGCTTATCGCTGGAAATGATATGCGTTTTTTGCATTATTTTATGAGCGTTAGGAAATAAATGAATAAGTGAAGGATGTCTCGAATATGTCTAAAATCTTTCGAACACTTATGGAAACACTTGTGGTCGAGCAGCTTATAGTTAATGAGAGCTCTGAGGTTGAATGATTTCGCACACCGATTGCGATGCTTATTCACTCGACTTTGCATAGAATATAAAAACATTGGAATCCATTCTTTCCAGCTGAAACGTGACGGGCACACGGGATACAATTTGGAAAAAACAAACATCTAGGGCGTTTGTGTTGGACAGCGTCGTCATGCGTTGTCATGGCGACGGTGAGCGAGCCAGGCTAAGTGGGGAACTCCGCGAGCTCACGGAATACCGGTAAGCCGAAGTGATTGTAGGGTTTGTCAGTGCTAGTGAATAGCGCAATGAGATAAATCGGTGTCGTGCATATATTAGGTGAGATGGTTGCAAACGAAACCTTGCGCAAACATTAGCACGCGGCGTAGAGTACGCCAGAAATTTCATTGGTTCTTCCGAGCGCAGGCGTACTTCAATACCTAAGGAGTTGTTGTTCACTTCACGTTCTTGATTTCTCATCATGGGCGGAAAAGGTGTGTTGGTCGTTACTAAGCGAAAAGAGAACTAACGGTTTCGCAGCGATAGTTGTTCCCTTAGCAATTTGATATGTTCCTAACAACACGCGCGGCTTACCAGTACCGTTATCTATTGTATTGCTTACTTTTGTTACTCGGTACACATGACTAAACGACGTGAATATTACTATTTATTTCAGCCAGTGGAGGTCCCCACCGTGAAATGGTTAGTAACCCCCAATAATCATAGTGAGAAACACGAAGTATTGTGGTCCAAATAATTTACAAAACGTAGAAAAAGCTTACAAACGAAATAATATGTCATCATATGTACAATTGTTTCGGTAAGAACCTGTTGAAGACAAATGCAAATATCTCAAATAAAATGAAAATTTTTCGTACGCATAAAGAATTTAATGATTTTTGAAAGATCCGTCAAATTACTTCATTTGTTAGATATCTGGGTTAAATTGTACCTTCCCACCTCGTTCGCAATATATTTTATTCGATGGTTTTGGCGCTCGTTTGCCTACATAAATTGTCTCATAAAATGACATTGTTCTGAACGCCATCTTTGTATGGCGAGAGCCACAGATTACGACAAGAAGGCGCAACGTACATATGTATGATCACAATTGTTATAACTATGGGCTTCTGTAACCTTCGTGGAACTTCAAAATAAGACTGTCTGTAGAAATAACGTTCTTATTCCACTATAGTGAATCATCTGATTCTCAAAGACCCGTTTTGGCCTCCTAATAGTTTGAATTGCTAAAGAATGCCCGAAAATCTGTTCCAATGTTCACGACCGTTTTAACTAAAGTCTTACGTAACTTTTGTCTATTTTTCTCAGCTTTCGTCTCTTCCACTGGCCATTCTTCTCCACTATGGTCGCATTGCCTATTTCACATTTGCTGTCGTCCAGTTTCTGAGTTTCATGTTTAAGGGTGCTCGCTTACCGTATCCGCCGAACAACCTGCTTACCGAGATATCTTTGCTCGCGTTCCAGACGCCACTCGAAGTGGTACGACTGAAACTTGGTAAGAGAGTCGCCTGCACGAAAGTATATGTGATTCATCAACTCAGGCGAATCATATACGATGCAACTATCCAGTCAAAAAGTGGCGTGAAGAGAAAATGTTAAATCTTTTTCCTACACCATACGTTAAAGATAGATCTTGAATACGGAATTTAAAAAACGTGTCTAATAAATCACATAAATGGATGAGTAAAAAATATTGACACAGAGTAAAGAAAATGAGCACACGTATTTGGAATGGGAAGGAATTCAGGAAATTAGGGCGTATAGGTGGAGCGTACGCTAAAAAAGGCTAAAATAAAGTACGGTAAATCCCTGAATAGAAAAATCAGCGCTGAGAAATTTAACTGGGAGAACCATCCGTATTTTGTACGTATCTTACAGTGGCTTCATGGCATTTTGACCTGCACTGAGCACCTTCATTGGTCTTTACCATCAATACTATAATATGGTTTATATAGATATATTCATATGCAATAACATATACCACTGAAACAAATTTTCGATTCCCGGAGTTAATATGCACACCGCGACAGTGTGCAGACGTCTAAGTAACATACGGAGCACAAAGAGAAAGCTTATAATCATGTGCACAACTGGGTGGTAAATGTGGTAATTAAAATAACTCAATAATTCCGCCACAGAGATTGTCTGCCAAATGTCGAGATTTAATTTTATGGGCGTGAATATTTTAAGCCAATTAGTCTCTAATATGAGCCATCTCGACGAAAGGAGTCGTACAAGGCAATGTGTACCAATGTAGCGATTGTGAAAAGTATCACAAGGTGAAACTAATTGTATTTCTTCACAAATTCTAGGTAATCAAACCATTATTCTGCTTTTTCTAGGAGAACGGGGAAACCTTTCGGAGCAAGCTTTTCCTCTTCTTCTGAGCTGTTTCCTATCTGCTCCAGCTGTTCTCTCCGCGCTATACTACGCCCTATGGCAAACGTTTGTCCTACGGCTTGACGTGGTCGCCGCTTCGATGCTGATCTGTTTTCAGGGAGCCCAGACGGTGCTCGCGCTGGTTACTGCTATTTCGTTCGGACGAGCACAGAAATAAAGCCAAACTGCCTTTACCTTTTACGTGGATAGTAATTGTCATATTGTGAGCCCCTCGTAGAATTTTAGGGGCTTTGACATGTAATTCCGCCACCTTGGTGATATTTGTCCCATAGTGCCATATGTGACAAACACACGGTTAATGTAGGTTTGCCATAACATATTTTGGTTTTATACGAAACTTTTACCATTTATATCTGTAATCGGTGTTTAAACCTTAACGATGGTTCACTGAGGTCCTGAATAAGTTTAGAAGAAGGTTGTTATAATAATGACTAGCAGAGAAACGATACGAGTAAATTGAATAGGAATGAAAACTGCTGGCTTTAACTATAGTTTTCTCGAAGGAAATTATATAATAACAATGTATATTAAAAGATTTTGTACAATCATTCACCAGCCACTCTTGCTCGTTTATGTAAAGTATACCTATGGACGCCCATGGAGAGCGTAAGTTTCAAAGAAGCAAAAACCCAAATATTCAAGGTATTTGATCTTTAATCATCATTTTGAGTCAGTATACATTAAATTTCATTCCTCATTTCGCAAAAAATTCTTATTCGTAAAAACAAATAAAATGATAATAATTATTATTACTTAATAGTTTATTGTTGAAATTATTCTCCTGAAAGGTCGTTACACGCCTTCCGGATAGCCCGAAAATTAGCAATAGGACAACAAATTTGAGCAACGAGACACGTCAAAGTATTTTCCATTCGAGCGCAGTTGCGTACGACAGCAAGTAACGACTAGATAGCGTACCTTAAATTGCGTAGTCGGGTATCTGCCCCTCGCCAGCTACACATGAGGGCGTTGACAAGCCGGGTGGCTTGTACTTCACGAAACAAAAGACACGTTCTCGCTCATTTCAAGGGGTGAGCTGGCGATAAGAAAAGTAGGATCAAAGTGTGAATATCAAATCCGCGTACAATTATCAGTGAACTCTGTAGCGCTATTTGTGCCCATCAAAGCCGCGAGAAAGGGTCATCCGTCTGCGGCGTCTAAAGTAAACGTTGACTGCACTGCATCATTTTCTAACGTCGACGGCTGGCCCTATCGTCTCAGGTTATTCTGCCCCTTCTACGGAAAACCCTATTTACCCCTCGGAAAGGCAAAAGACATGCTGGTGTTCACCGACATCATGGTAACGACGCTGAATGCTGTGGTTAGGAAGACTGACGCTGAATACAGGATCCGATTGGGGGAGAAGCTAGTGCGTTCCCCGTCAGGCATAAGCCGGTTCCAGGAGATCTCGACCCAGGCCAGCAGTGCCTCAACAGGCGGCGTTGAAATGTCTGACAAGGTCAGCAGATGTTCATACAGGACACAGCAAAACGGTCGATGTGATAGAGAATGCTGGCCCACGAATGACTACAAGCGATAATACCCAAAACGTGTTGTGAATAGATGAACTCCGCAGTTTTTGGCTTTTGAAGATACCGAAGTGTCACCTGAGCTCGAAGATTGTTGTTGAATCTCGGATCTAAGACGGAAGCTTTGTCCGTGAAGCGAAAGGGTCATAACGGATGAATGCGTCCTTGAAGGTTAAGACCGGACTTAATGAGGTGTAGAAAAGGATTTTGAGTCAAAAGCGACTAGTCAAAGTCACCAACATAACTCAAATGAAGCAACTCCTTTAATTTATCACCGCTATGCAAACAGCACTACGTGAAATGCTATGTAGTTAGTCCGTATTGCACGTTAACATGATCGTCAGGCGTTCTGCCAGGATCCTTGAGCTAACTCTCACGTGACTGTCGTACGTCAAACGTTCTGACGTATATAGAATAACGCCTAAAATAAGAGGCGAAATTATTGTAGAAGGATTCGTGTCGGTTAGCGCATGGTACCTATAAGAAGAAATATTGGAAGGCACAGACACCTGTAAAATAGAGGCAAATAAATGGTAGCAATGAAACTTGCATGTTTTATTTTTTCAATATGTATGTGGTAATATTTTTTAGGGCTGACCATCAGCCAACAATTAACGTCCACGCGACCGTGCACCTACATGTCTTCTCCAATCGAAAGGCGCACGCAAATAAGTCAAGTCACCGAGCTTGACGTATGTGGTAATCTCGCCTATATTTGGTAGAAAAAGCTACAGTAGAAGCTTTTGGGTTCGTCGTACATTATTTTTGCTTACTATACTCATGGACTGCATTTATCTCTTACCCTAGGATATAGGCAAAATTGCGCGTTAAGACAATATAAACCGAAAAGTTACTCTGCAGTTTTATTACCCTATACATGTAACGTTAAAGAAAAAAGTTGAATACGCTTTTCACACGAAACTTGGCATAAGCTTTTGAAGTACCGTTTAGACGACTTCAACCATTGTTCTATTCTCATTTAAGCATTTATGGGTCCGTGTAGACATACGAAGCTTTACAGAGTCGTAAACTTAAACACATAAACGCACTCATTCATCAACCTCGCCATTTCTTCATTTCATTCCTCCACTTTCCAGCCCAACCCCGCCTGACGACATCTGATGATTCAGCAGCGACATTCGATGCACTTCGTGACGCTTAGTGAATGCTTGGCACTAAAATATGCAGAATTTTCTACGTAACTGCATCATAGTGATGCTCTGCGAGCAGATCGGCAGGCCCTCGGCAGGCTCCTCCTCGCCATCCATTTGCTGCCATTCGAATCACGCATTGGGCTACCGCTGTCGGCCATCGTTGACTGCCAACCACGAGGCCGCCTTGCCTGTCGTTGAGCAAGCGACGGCGGCGCCCACCAGCTCATAAACACCGTCAGCTGAACAGAGGGATGGTTGCTTCCGACGCGCACGCCAACAGAAGTGGCCCGGCCACCATCCGAAGCGAATAAAACCTGTAGGAATTTGTTCTGTCTCGCTTCTGATTGCTCACTTTGAGCATTCTGGAGACGAAAACAGGTTACCCAACGTTCGGCTGGTTTTAAGTTGCGAGTTCTTCACTGTCAATGGCGACGTTCTGACTCCTGTTTGTTGTAAGCGGAGTGCAAGTTAACTGATTAGTACGCTGATTCCTCACCACTGACTGAGGTACAGGACTGACTGAGGACGATATTAACGCTTGCATGGCGATCTCACCGCATCACGCAACCGAAGATAAATCCCTTGTTCTTTGAAACCTTGAAGCCTAAAAGGGGCAGAGAATTCACTATACTCATTGGAAACAGGCCTTAGGCGAGTGTGCTTGCGTTGGTGTCAATCATCAGACGCTCTCTTGAGCAATGGAACAATAATGAAAAGTTATGCTGGCTTTCTAGTGATGTACTGACATTTCGCTAAGTGAAAGTGTTGACTTACAATGAAATGTTGGCCTCTCCGCTGGCTGTTACTTTGTAGTTGTCAATTTGATAGTCCGGCGGCCACGCCAAACGAGGACGCCGCAACGACGTCGCCGTCCACAAAATCTCCTAAGGCACAAAAAATCCCTAGGCCGGGCACTCTAAAAGCTAAAGCCAGCGGCTACGAACAACTGGGCTTCTGCAATCGATCGTATCTGGACAAAACCCCACACGACTCCAGGGTTGGCCCATCAACCAGTCTCAGCTCGGAGGACATTAGCTGGAGTTCGAGCTCGTTTGAACACGAGGCCACAGTTCAGGAGCGTTTTCGGGACATCTCACACGCCGACGGCGACAATATGGTGAGAAGACTCGACTGCACTAGCACCGATGAGGAGGTATGCACTGAAGCACTGCGCAGTACTTTGCTAGTTTCTGACCATTTATCTGCACGTGGCAACAACTGATTAGGATGATACGTGTCGTTTGTTTTTTTGTGTTTTTGTGGGGCAATGCAGTAGCTATACTTCGTGTATAACTTCGTCTCGGTGGCGTCCGTACCGAGTAAAACCCCATCCTCGAAACGATCTCAGACTTTATTTAGGAAAAGAGAAATCTGTCTTGCTGTGAGCTGGTCCGGAGGACTGCTTTTTGGAATGGCTTCGAGGCGATAAAATATAACGATCGCCACGTTTCTGAACAGTGAACATTACCGGCATTAGCTGGATTATATCTTCTAGATGTCATTAACAGAGCTAAGAAAAATGTTACTTAGCTGAATTATGCGAACATCTCCCAACGGAGCTGTTAGAAAAGAATTACTTTCTACTGCATTATTGCATTATTGATTTATCATTCATTAGATAAAATGGTTAGTGTTTGCCAAGCTTATTCCAGTTATTCCGCTTCGTCCCAATGGAATTTTCCAGACAACACGGCAGAACAGCTCTATATTTTGTCACTGTTTCCGTGCAAGAGTAAACTCGGGTTTGGGGATGGATTTCGTACATATTTCCAGTTTGTTTTTTACCGTCAGTTCGACGGTGTACACGAATAGAATAGAGCTACGCTACCCGTTTAATCATTGGCTGGGGGACACTTCAGAAAGGCGACAATTCGAGCGTACATAGGAAAACAACAAAATTGAATGCGATTGAGTGTCACTGTCACTGGTAAGACAAATGAGTATGTCGCATGAGTACGTAATGAGTACGTACTTCTGCAAATTCCGAAGCTGAATTCGAAGTTAATGAGGCTGTTTCGCCTGGCTAGCTGACAGCCGTTGAGAAGCGTCGATTGCATTTGTTTACACGAATATATGTATACACCTCGGCGTTGCGGAAAATTGTTGGAAGCGGCAGGACACAGGAGGTAAGCGATGCCAGAACAAGAGACTGCGTGTCATGCAACCGCAATGCTTTCCCCAACATTAAAAAGTGGTCACTTTAACAGCACGCTCAACCTGCTGCCACCTTCGGGGTAAAAGCTCAGATGAAATAAATGCCTTTTGTTACCTATCTTTATGGACAAACACATGATAGTAAACCAAAATCACGTTCGACAACTTGTGGGGGGGGTTCGCTGGGGGGGAATTGTTGTGGGGTTCGCTAGTTAAATCCAACTAGCAAACCCCACAACAATTGGCGAAAAAGAGAAGCCGGTGTTCGGGTGGGCCACTTTACCAGGACCAATTGCTGAACTCGCTTTTTCTAACCCATTGGTGAGCCCCTGAGAAAACACCTTTCTTAGAGCCCGCGTAACGGAGTGAGTTGTGTAGCCATTCGGCAACCGCATCGGTATGCTCACATTTTCTACCATGCACAAAAAAAGGTGATTGTTAAGAATACATCATCTCGCGCATACGCAATACGCATCTAGCAATTATAGATTCTATGTGAACTTTAAATGAAGCTGATACAACTATAAAGAAATGTGCAACAATGTTTAGATTAGCTGTGTTCACGTGTGTTGCAATTTGTCTCACTCGAAAGAATTTCGCTGGTCTCATTTGAGTTATTTTCAACCGTCTATCTGCAGTTCTAGTTGTCGTTCGGGTATGTCACGAAGCAGAAGTTCGAGCACGTTTTCAATCATCAGGCGTCGATGGCGCTGAAATATCGATGTCGCTGTCTGAAAAGGGCATATGCGGTTATATGCGCAAGGTGATAAATCTAGTACATTTAAACGAATAGCGTACGAATAAACAATCTGTAATAATTATTGATTATTGTTACTATTTTTGTCAAAGCACATATCATTTCCGTAAATCCGTTTAGGGTTGCTAGCAACCGTAAATTAAGCGGGTTCGTGCATCAAAGGAACATATTTTTAGCTGGTAATTGCTATCATAGACTCGCTGTAACTTCTATGATGGTCAAATCGGGTCGTTTTCCATTTATTAACTTGTGCCGGTAGCGCATATATCATATGCATTGTAATTATCTCGTTTATTTTTTATTGTTTGTTAATTATAAGCTTTAGACTTCTTAGCATACAAGCGAGCTGATGTAGTATGTAATAAAGAAGTTTCAAGTTTAGTAATCTAACACATTCCCTGATTAATTTTTTATTTTGTGCTATAGGCTTTTATTTCTTCGGCCTCCAGGCAGTGATATTCAATTGTAAGATCTAAAATGCACCGCTTGAAGTAGAACATCCGAAGCTCGTATTAGCTAAGAACCCAATAATTCGATAACCATAAATAATAATAATAATTTCGATGCAACAAAGCGATTAAAAATTTGCACGACCACAGATTGTCACGGCAAAGAACCACTTCGTACAGATTATGACCTATGCATGTTTTTACCGCAAGTGAAGTGATTCAAAATATGCTTCCTGCCGTGGAGTAGGTGGCTGAGTTTCAGAAGCCGATAAACAATACCTGATAGTTCGCTAGCTTCCATTGAACATGCCTAACGTGACGTCGATTGAGACTAACCTTCGCCAATTCAATGAGAGTCATTTATTTCATTTGCGAAGCATCATTTTCTTCTGCATTTGGCGCCGTCTTCTTGCTTGTTAGTTTGTCATGTTGAACAGCATGAACCAATCCAAGTCCGGTCAATGTCATGACTTGTATCTGCAGTTTTAAAAATATGAAACAACTGGTCAGGGTGACGCATGCTGAAGAAGAAGAAGAAGCACACGGTCAAAGGCAGGGCTAAGTCATATGATAGGATCAAAACAAGTAATATTCGCAAGTTGTAGAGCACGCATTTTTATTTAAAGGATTCTTTCGGTTATTGTACTGCCGGTTCCCGCTGTTGACGCTCCTCGTAGCGAGTGACCGGACATTTTTGCTCAACCCATTAAACGTTCACTCTATGTCCCCAAAGCCGTTGAGTTTAGCTACGTGTTCGTGGATTCGTGCAAATCACAACGTTTCAAAGGGACCACATCTAAAAA
>MNPL01006989.1:0-15131 GCA_002081605.1 Tropilaelaps mercedesae | reverse complement strand
TAATAATAATTATTATTATTATTATTATTATTATTATTATTATTATTATTATTATTATTATTATTACAACTGGGATCATGATCGATTCGGCCTGGGTAGTCGATTGAGACTGTTCTTCGCGCTATTAGCGGCTCATCACTGCCACCCAACATTTTGGCCGTTGTGCTCACTCCCACTGGCTCTCTTTGCCGCTTGTTCCTATGTTGGATTTCTGCGTCGCGCATAAATGGCTGAAAGTACTCAAACGGGTAGCAGCAGCCAAAGCAGAAAAACAATAAAAGTCAAAACAAACGACTCGTCCGGCTGGATTGTCGACTTCAAACTAAGATGTGCCTTGCTACTTCGTCTGCTGCATTAGACAACTGCGCTAATTACAACTACAGAACGAGACCGAGGTGTGGTGAACTCCTTGGTGGGTTACCTTCAGAAAGAGCGCCTAAGAAGCAGTAGAAACTGGCAGAAGTGTGAGAGGAAGTAGCAAACGTGGAACAAGAAAATCGGCGATCCGAAAGAATCAGTCTAGTAGCTATCGCTCAAGCGGCTGCTGTTTTCACAAGGCGAAGAATAAAAAAAGGTGGAAGGTTGGAGAACAAGTGGAGAAGAACAAGATGAGCACACGAAAGAAGAGAGTGCAATGAACATTTCTTAACAAGAGAATAGATAAATAATGTAGTAAAATGAAACGAAAACGTTAGCAGAAAGCTAAAAAAATATAAGTACTCAAGTTACTCGCCAAAGCGTTAGAGCACGACAAGCTACTAATCAAAACTTATTCAGTGAAAAGAGCTCTAATATTTATAGCTATGAAATAAACTAAAATATCTGTGTATTTCTCTACTGCAAATGGACTCGACGAACATGTCATTATGTCAAGCATGCAGTCCCGATTGAAAAATACTGACGAAAGGCAATCGTCATGAAAATATTTACTATTCGAACCTAATTATGTGTAATTGGCCGGGTTTGAATTCATGACTAGAAGAATATGAGATTTGTAGAGCTTGATAATTGAAATTACACTAAGGAAAGCATTTAAGAAACTAGCGTGTTTTGCTGCAGCTTGACCTGATTTTCGTATGCTCGACAATCTGTGTACCAGTAACAGACTTTCTAAAAGTATGAGTATCATAAAATCACTCTAAGTAAACAAAAAGGAATGAACTAATCTAATGTTTGCGACGAGCCCCTTTTAAATCAGTCGCACTTTAAATGTATACGATTGCCTCTCGCATCCGATTTGCAACATGAGCAGTAAATGTACGGCCCTCAGAAGGGGGGGAACGTACAAGAATTAATGCAGCTTTGCTATTACAAAGCCGAGCTGAATCCTCAAGTCTGCGTTTATAAGGATATGTTCACTAATTTTGAGATAAGAGAATATGCATCTACTGGGAACTTCGAACACATTAAAATGGACGAATGTAAAAGGGCATTTTAAAAAAGAGCGTTTGCGCGAATGACTTTATATGGAAAAAGGGATAAAAGGTAAAAATATTTAGTGAATGCTATACTTACTGTTAGGCCCGGATTCAAAAAGTGAATCTAATTCTAAAAACGGGGAGTATAAATGAGTAAGTGTTGAGAGTATCCATTTTTTATTAATTAACGCCTTTTGAGGTATCATTGTCTGCGTCATTACTGCACATATTATAAAATGGGCATATATTGCTTTTATAGTACTGTGCATGCGTCATATTATTATTCTATTAGTATCACCATTTTTTCTTTTATAATTTCTGATCATTAGCTGTAAAATCAATCGTACATCGTTGGTTCATATAAGTTGGTATTCATCGTCACCGCTAGGGTTCTTTATGCTAACGAATTACACTGAGTTAGAGTATTAGCTCAGTAATGAATCCTATGGGTTTCAAAAATGGCTTTGTGTATAGATTTTGCACACAAAACCGTCCGGAATTCTTGGGGAAATTTCGCATACATTGTCCTATCAACTAGTCGGTACTGAGGTTCAACCTCTTAACCAAGCTCTGCAAAGATATTTTGTGGTACGTGAGTTTGCTCTGACAGCTATTGCGTAGCCCCACTACCCTTTTTACCAAACAGAACAAACAAAAACTAAAAGACGATGTAGAAGGATATCCAAATAAGCAAAGAGAGGCGCCGCATGGTTCCTCGAAGATTTTCGACATATAATTCTTGTGGCTTTCTCACTCCAGGGACAGACAACCCCTAGATCCTTGAAACTTTATATCTTATGGCCGTTCCGATCCCATTTTGCTAGACACCTTTTGGTTCATTTCACCATTATACTGTCCACGCTTTTTGGTTTGGTTCGCTTTAATATTATATACAGATATCACATTTTACGGTAGCTATTTTTTATGAAGCCCAATCGAATTAGGATTCCAGTGTCACTATTTACCATACCTTGTAATTCTAGAACTACTCGTTTTAACGATCTATCTCGTATCCCTCATCCTGTCTTCAAACAAAATATTTTGCTCCTAACCTCTTTACATTTGAACGCTGACGAGGTAAGCTCAGAATAAAAAAATGAGCGTCATGTTTAAGCCAGGTTGGCCTACAGTCTATTTGGCTGACTCTTTTTGTTGGCTTTCTAGGCCATTTCTGGTTTACTTACAGAACATTATGACCGCACTAAGATATGTTTAGGCTAGTAGAACTGCCGATTTTAGTCTATTTCGATTATCATGGTTCTTACAATAGTTCTTATTCGTAGCTCTAATAATACCTTTTGACAAAAACATTATTGAGCTTCAAGCTATAAAGAATGTTCCGTCAGTAGAAACGAAAACTTTGCTATAACGGATCTTAATGGATCAAAAATTGGGATTTTCTTCTTTAAACAGTTTAATTACTTTAAGTAATTCTCGCATGTATCTTCACGTGCGATTTAGTAAACAAATAGTACTCTAAAGGAATGTTGGTCATAACTTGGATTCTCGCCTTGGATTACTTTTAAGTGTACGTAGCAATTGTATTTCAAAAACCTGCGTAGATTTATTCGCGGTTATGACTACTTTAACATGATAGCAAATGAAATAATAAGATCCGAAGTTTGTCTAATGGTATAACGATGTCGAAATTGGATGTGTTACTAATAAAGTTCATATTTACAATTGCCAAAAATGGTTCGTTAAAATAGTTGCAGGGACTAAGGAGAGCAAAGGCTCATCTGGCAGCATTTTAGGTATTCTACGGTCATTTAAAATGAAAAACGCTGTAGTTAACTAAATCGTATTGGTAGTTTATTCATACACACGTACAGGGTGATCGAAAAATCCGGAAGTGTTCCAGCCACTTTATGTTTTTATTTAGACGCCAGGAGAGTTGGCTTGTAATGTTATCGATGCAAATTATTTTTCTTCTGTTGCTTATATCTCAATGAAAGCGTAAATGAACAACGCTCTCGCATCATTCGTTTATTACTTTAATTAGCATGCATCTCAGAAGTTTTTTAAACCAGATTTACTCACATCGGAATCAGTAACGCTTCAACACAACACAAAAAGTGGTGTCCTTATTTTTAAATAAAAATCTAACAAATGTAGACTTAACGATACACATTTTCGGTTTGTGAACGTTATTTTAAAATAAAACCGAAAATGTTTATACACGCTTGTTTCAATTAAAAGATAACTTAAAATTATAAATGTTGAAAATAAAATCGATACCAGTTATGTTTTAAATAGCTTGTTAAAAACAAGCATTAAAAAAGCTCAACCACAAGCATTTTTATGACGGTTTAAAGAGTGAGGCCCTTCTAGGTCAACCGGTGTTATTGTAAATATCCTGATATACCGAATATTTTCGAAGGAATTCACATGGAATGTATAACCAAATCCGTATATCAACAATTCTTACTCGTAAATAAGTCAAAACATATTCTTGTAAAAATTGGCCTTTTAGTAATTACAAAGAGCATAGAAAATAGAAAATAAGGGGTACATATAGATGCTAGGATAAAGGTGCTCTACACTAAATACTGATTTCATGCATGCATCTCATAGTTAAGCATAAGATATCCGAAACGGCCGATTAAAAGGCATATAAAAAATTTAAAGTAAATGACTTTCGAAATCTAACATCCAGTTATATATATATATATATATATTAACAATTTGTGTAATGGAAAGTGGAAATATGATCGGCAGAAACAAACGTATTATAACATGAAAGAACACATTGTCTTTTGCATGTAACTTGACCTTACGCATAGCCCGTTCGGTGACAGAAGTTACCTCGGTCAAAATCTCTGCTTAGCAATTCCGGATCTGTAAAAATAAATTTAATAAAAAGGAGCCAAGCTTTTTGACATCTGCCAACGTTATATTCATTATTCTTGTGTCTTTTATAGTAGTATAACAGTAGTCTTCCATTCAATTCCAACGGTGTTACCTTTTTCATTACCTAAATTGATGCGAGGCAAGATGTAATTGCGAGTGTTGCAAATAGGGAAGATAAGGGGTGGCTCCGCAGCCTATCAGCTCACCGGATGTTGTTTCACTCACATTGGGAGTACGACATCTATTTGAACAATTACTAATGGAAGCACAAAGCGACTTAGAGCATTTTTATGCTGGTAATAATCCACCCTTAAACTAATTTGCGCCTGCCTTATTCGACTTTATTCTTTCTTCTTTGGTTTTCTTTCTTTGGTCTATAATGACTGACGCATTTTACAAATCCTAGCACCTTTTCTGGTACTGAATTGTATTTGAAGGTGTCTTTCAGACTATGCCACGCTTTGATTTACTTTTTTATGCTCAAAACGCGTTGGGCCACGCCTGGTATTCAGGATTTCTGACTTCCTGCGAAAAAGGACATTCAGAGTATAGGCTAAACAGGAACTTCCTAGCGTGAGCTATGGGCTAGTTGCAGGGAAGGGTTCTTGGAAGAATCCTCGTCATGTTCCTCATTGCCTAATTGAAGTGAATTTTACGCCATTTTTCAAGTCTGAATTTAGGGTTAAAAAATCGCAAGATTTTAGAAAAGCAGTGGTAATAATTCACTGGACGTGAATATTTCTGTTTACTATTGCATGTAATACGCGGCGCAAAAAATGGCATCAGCAAGGGTTTCTTAACTCAGACCAAACCCATGAAATGGAGATTCTTCTTGAAAATCCGTTCGAACACTAACGCAAGAACAGAATAGGTGGATTTACCATTAATTTGTATTGCCTACATCGCCAAAAAAGAATGTCTACCGAAGGGGACGTCTGTAATTTAAAATTTAAAAAAGCATGAGTACAATACGGGCAACGTATATATATAAAACCACATTTTTGGGAAAGCGCATATAATTGAAACTAGAATTACAAACGACTTCAGTAAGAAAGGGAGGAAATATGAATCAACTCAATATGAAGCAATTAAGTGCCACACATATTTTACTTTGAACTTCAGAAAATTTCTTATATTCTCGACCTTGACCAATGCCTCTTTGCTACCAATATTATTGACAAATTGAATATAGCATAGATATGCAAGAAATACTCTATGAAAGTACAACACTGTAAGATAGAAGTCAGCTCGTCTATGCTCAAATTAATTTATTGAGGACTACAGGGACAATGAAACACATGTTCGTTAAAAACGAATTAACTTATACATCGATCAAATAGTTTTTGCCCTACTAAAATGACCGTAGCTATCCCTGGTCCTTTAAACGAACAACAACGACATAAAGCAGCAGAAGATCGGCTACCACTGGCTTATTTTATTGATAAATGCATTTAGTCAGAACATTGCCAAGAATCGTTGACCGGCCACCTTGGGTGGTTGTTCCAGCTAATTTGATATTACGATAGCTTCGAAGACCTGCCATCGTTAACACTCCCGGTCGGCGGTGGCCTTGAAGTTGTTCTTCTACTGAGCCACCAAACTTACTACAATGTAATGATGTGTAATCTACCTCGGAGTAGGGATACGGTAAGATAGCGTTCCAAATCTGACAAGCGAAGAGCTATACGTGATTCACAGCTGAAAGACGGGCTCGTCCTTGGCATACGCAAAAAATTAACCATTCCAAATCTAACAAACAAAAAACCATATGTGATTCACAGCTAAAAGACAGGCTCGTCCTTGGTATACGCAAAAAGTTAACCATAGAGCTTGTAATGCTCTCCCTCGAAATATACGAAGACAAAGAGCTAGTACTCCGGATGATCAATTGTCGAGATACACCAAATATGAAGTAAAAGCCAGAGCCGAAACTGGAGGACCTCTTTTCACAAACGCGTCCTACTATGAGAAAATAATTTTACACAGAAGCTATTAGCGATATTCCAAGGCAAACGCTCTTGGCGTCAACGTGAGCGCCATAAGTCAAAAGTGAAACTGCTTTATTTGATATGATCGCGGAATGCAATTTCATAGTTGGGGACATATTTAGCCGTGGGAGCCACATCTGAGGAGAGTATATCGGTAGCAAAAGCCGAACATTTCTAAAATAAACGACCATTCAGTCACAAGCGGCTACGATAGGGTTTTGAACAGTATTTGTCACTATCAAATTGTGAAAGTACACTTGCATTCTCAAACCATGAAGAAGTAGACATGCAGTGAATACGTGTTTAGATTTGAAGTTGATCAAGGTGTCGAATAAGGCAGAAAGCGTGAACGTAATGATCGAACATGACAGCAATCATCTGCATACACTTGGCAAAAGGCTGTGAAACACGTTTCATCAATCAGGCTGCCAGGACTCACGAATGTCCACGTTAATGAGAAAGTAGGATTTAATGCAGCAACCACAAAACGCAAAAGAGATAGACCACATTATAGAACAGGCGCGGTCTAAGATGATGTAAGTGTTGTTAAGTACTGATGGTCAGTCCTAAAAAGTTTTTTGAGATAATTCAAAGCATTAAAATGGTAAATAGTCAACTGCTGATTGGAGCAACTGAGCAATGATGGCTAAGCAGGGACAAAGAAGTTTCTAGTAATAGTAAAACGATATCAGGGATTAAGTTGGTAGGGGCATCATTTGGCAATCATAAAAAATTAAACAACGCGAACTCTTCGATTATTAAAGGTATACACTAGATTTAATAAGTGGGTACTAGATTAGGGACAAATAATTTTTTATTTAATATAAGTTTTATATTTGGAAAATATGTGGAATCGGTCCAACAGCAGCGGCCTTTACGGAACGGATCGAATGCTGATAACAAAATGCGTTTGATGAAGGCAATAAGGAAGTAGCAGAAGAAACAGCAGAAACAATATCAGTAGCATCGCATACGTCTGTTTTATAATACGAGGACAACGAGTTACGACGGCCGGCTGGTCTACGGCTGAGTACAAGTTTTACAATATATTATTATGAACTTAGATTAATTTTTGTGACTTATTTATTTAGAGTACGGTAAGATCAATTTTTCCGTAAATCAGAAAACTTGGAAGACGTTACATTTTTAACTTGAATATTTCTCAATTTAGCGCGCATAGGTAAGCAAAGCAAATATCACTCGAGTCCTTTGCTAGAACATATTTATGAAGAAAACCTAGTGAACAAATCATTTAACCTGCCAACATATAATCTCCATACCGGGAGGTTAACACAACCCGATGCTAGCGCCCAAGTAAGCTTTGCAAACGACATGTACACGTGAAGAATAACTCACAAACTTAATGCAAGTAGTGTACGATCATACACAGGTATTAATAGTTGTTTTTAAAAGATTGTGATACTTTTGTGTTTTTAAAAACCGAATATATACTTAAAATCAGCCCAGTCGTGCCCCGTTACTCTCAATAAGTTATTTATTCATTATTTCCTTTTAAAGATACTTTAACTCTTCTGTCTTCCTTGTAAGCAGAGTGGACCGACCATTCAGTGTTTTGAAAAAACTGCGAATACAGGCTAGAACAACTGGCGGGATACAGAAGGTCCTCAAATTCTTGACGCACCCACCCAGGCAACAGAAGCACGGTAAATAGGCATTGATCTCCTGTCTGGATATAACTGACTGTAACGAAATAACACTTGAAGCTAGGAAGAGAAGTAGATGGCTAGGAGACGTGAAGGCTCCTCTCACATAGCTATAAAGTAATGCTAACGCAGTCCGAAGCCGGGAGGTGAAAAGAACTAGGGTTTTAGTGTGTTTGTGAGTTTCACACTGGTCACTTCTAGCCGCAGGTAACACGCGGGAATTTAGTCTTTCTCAAACCCCCAAATAAAAGAGCAATCGCAAACATGTAATGGATAGTCTGCATAATAATGAAAAAATCGTATTCAATAAATTAGTTTCAAAAGTAAGATAATTTACAAAAATATATGCTTTGTTAGATAGTTAGAGCTTTAAAAAAGAAACCGGCACAACGCATTAGTAAACATGTAAATGTAGAGTAAATATAGGAATGGCATCAGAAGATAAGCATTGTTCTTGTCAGATTTACTAAAAAATATTAAAAAAATGTGTGTGATTTATATCTGGAAATTTTCCTTGTAGCGAACAAAATAACTAGCCCAATCCGTTGAGATAGGGCATAGAGGTTACAATACGTCGTTGAGTACCACCGATTGTTTCAATTGTGGTGAGAGCTTTGCCGTTTACGTCCAGAAAGTGCGGTGCAATTTCTGCAATAACTCGAGAAATGAAATCGATCATTATTCAAAAGCATTATTAAAAAAAAAGATAAAAAATATTATATTAAATATAAAATCACGGTACGTCACCTAACTGTTCGGTTCTGCTTTTTGCCCATTAACCATTTCATCATTCATGTTGTCGAGAACGCTGAACTATTCACTGCTGTACAATACAATTGCTAATTTTATCTTTTCATCTATTTTAGCCCTGTGTTTATTTTTCCTTTGCTCCTCATAAGACTCTTTTGTAAACTGAACCGACTTTTTTGAGCCAAGCAGGCTAATTTACAGACCGTTTTAACATTTTTGAGATAACGTTACCTGCTTGGCATAATAATGTCTACACAGCAAACGCACTACGTTATGTAATTTATAAGCGAATAGTATTCCTTCTAACGTGGGAAAATACAATAATGGACCAAATAAAAGCATAAGTTCACGCATACAATTGGTTCCTTCATGGCATTTTGTGCTACTTTTCGTGGAAGTAGACCATTAACCATCTCTTTTGACGTCATAATCTTAGCTTGCCTTCCATTGGTTAAATGCTGTGCCATCTGTCCATTGCATCAAATCTCCTTGGGTAACCGGTCTATAATTTTGCTGACTAAACATTGCTTCTGTGTCACAATTGACAAGCTCAACACTCCTACACAGTCAACGCTCTTACTATAGACCGAATATTCTCCGTTGGCGTTATTATCATAAGTCAGGGGAGACCGACCGAACCTTATCTAGTTATACATTCTGACATTGTGGTACGCAGTAAACTTTGTATTCTATTTTAGGTTGATTAAATTACTTCTTCCGTTGTTTAGAGATCTATTAAAGGAGTTGCCCTCTGTATTTGCAATTCAAGCGATTTCGATTTATTCTAGCACCAGGCTCCTCCCAAGATTATGATTTTCAAAATCAAGGGACTACTTACTGAATATTATAAATACATATCTTACTGCAGCAGCATAATGATCTGCTCTTTCAAAGATTTTCGGAACAGCAATGCCAAGCTTTACCTTACCGCAACTTTTTTCTATTGTAAAACAAACCCGCAAAACTTACTTTTTCGCTCTTTATATTGCTAACAATTTGCTTTGTGGTCAGATGCATAATTTCTACAAGAGACACAGCCAGCCCATCGAAGATGTGAGTAGTATTGAAAACACATAGTATTTATTGCAAAATTCTGTTATTTTTGCTCACATTGGCTTTCTGAATATATGTAAATAATTATGTCCGACTATAAATAGAGCATAACACTTCATGGGAACTAAAACTTGCACGTGGTGGTAGAGCTTCACTAAATGTAATATTAGCATTCATAACGTTTCAAACGCCTTCTTTTAGTTAACTCTGACGGCTTTTATTTAGCAGTCAATTAATTACTAGTACGAGCAAATCGGAACACCTCGTCTTCAATTTTAATTAAGTGCTGGATTGATTTTAGAGGCTAGATGGTTCGAGTAGATGGTACTTATATATATATATATATATACACTTCATCAATTTGGGAATATTCTCAACCCCGTCGAAAAGTAAATGGAGAGCCTGCATGAACATTGGTAGTATCGAATTCTGTCCATCCTTAAATAAATGGATTGTACTTTACAATAAAACACAAATAGATGGATACATTGCTGTGAAACTGTAAGGTGCGCATGAACTTACAATGAGTATATTAATTTGCGATTCAAAACATTTACTGTAGAATATTTGATACTTGTATTCCTTTATTTTTTAAAGATGTTGCAAAAACTATTATTTTGTAGAGGACCAAGCTAAATGAGACTCGCTTCACATACTGCAAAATACAACATACTGTTCAAGCTATGTATTTTGTCCTGCTGAACGGCATAGTGCCGGAGAATCTAGACCATATGGTTTCCGGTTAGAATACTTCACTGGAGCGCATTCTTTATATTTCGCTCTTACCCTACCTGGTATAGATATCTCGAGCGTCGCTGTGGCGCTAAGGGTTGTAGTTAAAAGATTTGTCAGCCTTTCAATTAGAGTAGAGTTTGTGGAAACGTTTCGTGAAGACAACGGGGAAGAAGCGTACTATCTGTTATTTGACTTGAATAGTACTTACTATAGAGAACACGACTGTGGCAGTCGAGGCAATAGATGACCTTTTACGTCTTTGTGTTTCATATATTATATAATTTACAGTGCCGTTTAGATATATCGGGAGGCGCAAAAGTATACGTGCACTTGATATATGCGTAGAATAAAGCGTAGGTACTCGGCTTATCTTACCCTTTACGACATATAAGTAATATTTAGTTAATAAAATCGAAGCCTCATCAGTTTACAACAATTTTATCTCAACACAGTGCTTAAGAAAGTAGATAATCATAACGCAGAAGTTAAATGGTCTATGCTAAAATACAATTGCGCATTACTGTCACTAAATGTTGTATTTTTGGGTCTTGTAAGTAAAATAAAATTGATATTTTTTTATTTTGTTTATATACGAACTGTAAATATACTTTTTCACCAAATGTAGGATTACTTTTATACCAAAAGTTTGCTTCTTCAGGTTTCACCTTTGGGAAATGATCACAAGCGCTTCTATTCAAGAAAAGATTAATAACCATGGCCATCATGAGACTCGCTAGAGGTCCTCTTACTGATAAAAGGTTTCTCGTTTTGGCCCCTTCATTATAATAGATGGTCACTATGTGAATATACTATAAACAATCAGCCGCGTCTATCATATTCATTTTCAAACTGGCTCGAGGATCAGCGGTTCCCCTAAATGTCTAGTTCCGCTTAATAAATTAGTTTTTAATTTCAGGCATGCTACACAGGAACAAAAAATATATTGGATAATTTGTAATGCTGTAAAATGTTTAGCACACTGTATTCTGTTGTGGATATCTAGGCATAGGGAGAATCGGCAGCGAGTGATGACTATAGAAATCAAAGATGCGCAAACATCCCAAGTTTAAAATACTGTCGTAACACTGGGCACTTTACCACTCCTAGCCGCCAACGACGCTTGGGCATCAAACCTTTCCCAACCCTTCCAAAAAAAGAATTTTCAACCATTGGGTGGTTGAAAGAGAAGAATAGAAAGAAGCGAAGGCGACAACTATTCAGCTAGACTGAAATCATTCTCCAGCATTCTGCTTCTCACCTCACACGTATACGTGTTTGAAAAGCAATTCACTGACTAAACATGGCCTGGAAGCATTTCACTAAAATATTTTTAAAAATAGAATCTAATAACAACAATTGTAATGGGAGGCTGCATAAACGACACTCTAAAATTAAATTGTTACCAACCGAAATGACGGCACAATTATCTTCGCACATATTTAACACACTGACATAAACATTGAAATATTTAAATGCTTATTTGATTTTCGAGTACAACGTTATCAGAAAATGAGTGTAATTTTAGCCTTAGATTAGTTGCCATATAAAAGCACACAAAGAAAACACTTACTATACTATTTTACCGGTTTTAGATAACACAAACACATATTTTTCTGAGGATACAATTGACTGAAACTACTATTATTTATTCTAGCCAAAAACACTTAACAGATACATGTCACATATTTAGGCGTCTCTAGCGCGCCAACATATCTTGTGAACAGAATATAACTGACAAACTGATACGTCAATTCATCTCGCGAAGAAATAGTAACCAACATACCTGTGCTTTGGAATAAATCTTTAGAAAGCTTGGCTGAATGCTTTTATCTGGCTTAGTAGAAGTTGCCGTAATGTTTTTGATAGCAGATCTATGTAAGGCACTTTTTTTGGTAAAAACATTTGGTAGTGATATTAAACTGTCGACGAGTAAACATATAAACGATGTTTGATGCTTTGTTAGACAACAAAAAGAAATTAAAAACTATGGCGGATGTAAATACTAAGCTGTAATCTTTTATGTTAAAGGGTTGTTTATATTGAGAACCTAATTAAGAGTTCGAATAGCGACAATTCGAGCCTTATAATTACAATAACATGGTAAAATTTTTTCCTTAGCTTTTTGTTTGGATAAATATAAACATTTTATAGTTTGCGTTATGTTATCCAGTCTATACGACAACTTTCCTGCTTGCTTTAGCACCATTCCGAAGCATTTCAAGTCACCACCTCACTCAAATCCGGTTAACCTACCAAAAATATGTGTAAAATTGATAAATTATTTGAGTATGTCCGGTACGCGAATAAACCTGGATTCAATATCAAAGCAATGGGTAGGGCGGTTAAGTAACTCAGTTATCACTTACCCTAGTAAAATACTGCAGTGATACACTTGTTTGATTTACGTGATATGTCCCCCGAAAAATACAGTGATGGTCAACCAAACTTTTTTCGGTGGCATATAGCACATACTGTGGCATATTATACGCTTGCCTTTTTGTATATTTAGAATTACTAGACGTAATATGAGATACAGTTTCGAACTTCAAATGAAGAGGGTTCTTCAGAGAAATTCGGCTTTGAAATTCGGTCCAAGTTTTCTTAGTAATACACTATATAGAGAGCAATAATTTTTCACAGCCTAATTGGAATGTAGTTATGCAGGCGAATATTTTCCGGCTTTGAACATAAATATACTATATATTAGACTAAACATAAATATACTAGACTAAACGAAGAATAGACTTTCTTGACATCCAGTGTATGGGTTGAGGATTCAACTGACACGCATTGCATTAGATAGAAAAATCATAGTTACCCAGCGCTGGCTTCTATTGCTTAAGCATGCGTGTACATCCTAATCATAATCACAAGAATTAATCGAGCAAAAGGGAGGAAATATTCATTAAGGCTTCGTTACATTGATAGTGGAATTCGCTATGTTGATAGGTAGTGCTGTCGTGTTAACATATAACACTACAAAGTTTCCAGGTTAGTTAAGAATAATATGTGTCTGTAATAATAATGTATGTCTGTGTAATAAGCATCGACCAATGTAAAGGCTACTATCAGAAATAACGGTGAGGCAGTACATCAATACATCTTTTAGCTCATCAGCTCACTTAGACGATTCAGTAATAGAAGTGGCTTCATTCAAATCATCTTTGTCGGCCCGTGGACACCGTTTATAATATAGCGTTGCCTGCAAAGGGGCTGGTGGCACTTTGGCTAAATTCGTCCATCAGAATTGAGTTATTCATTTACAATGGTCTAACAATTCTCCATTTGACCCTGTCGGAAGACTTGAAGACCATCAAATTGTTGTCCGATAAAATACTCATAGACATAGTGAAAACTAAATGTCCAGAGAAATCGTAGGGTAACTCAAAGTAGATTACTCGACGTCGAAACTTCTTCCATTAAGCTTTACGCGCTAGTGATCTTCGCAACGCCATCATCAGTCTTTCACAGCCCAGATGTGGCCTCTCAACTCACACAGACCGGCACTGTTTGCGCCATTCGAACGTCAGGGATGAACAGTAGTCGAAATCATCTGATTGGGGATCGATTTTTTAATTAATGGTTCAAAGCAAAGATAGCAAATAGGGCAAATAGGGTCACTTTAATGTATATAGCAATATTGAGAAATATTGGTGTTGGCCTCTTTTCTTCATCTCGCTACTGGTTGTTCGCTTCTAAAAGTAAATTTTATTTTTGAACAGCAAAAATGATCAAAACAAATTGATTGCTCAAATTTTGAGGACATATCCATCAGGACAGGTTCGCCGTTTTGATATTACAGTTCGATTTCTCGGTTCCTTGCTCTACGAAGTCATAAACTAAACACCCCATTCAAGTATCTTCAAAAAAGTTTTTTCTAGTTAAAATCGCCTTGCCTTAACTCGAAAGGCCTATCATCCAAGCAAGTCTTGTTATGCAATTTTGTTTAAAGATAAGAAGCCTTTTTTAGACGGACACCCTCTATTAGTTTAAGCAACTTTGTCAAACATGAGCTAGTCCAGTGTGATAACTACCGTGGATAAAAGCGGTCTCCAATGCAATAAAAGCTCCCTCCTCTTTCCGTTTATCGTGCGGGACCGGAGTCAGTTTAGTTTTACTTCAGCGTTACTGTTTTCCTTTGCTTGCGCGCCTTGTCTAAGCGCGGCATTTCCTACCTTATTGCTGCCCTTATACTCCCTTATACTTCTCCAAATTAGTTGATATATTCGTAAATGGTATTCTACACAGAGCTGGCGCTTCAGGTTTTAGACACAACCAGACTTTCACAATCGTTACATCTAAAGGTGTATATGCGCAGACCCACTAGTTTGTGAAGTTCCAAACCCCGCTCATCGTCTAATTTTAGTTCGACAAAGGCACACTTATTCAGCAGTTCGAAACTAAAAGTTGAGTGCTCAAATTCTGCAGAGCACATAAAGAACAAGGCGGTATCTATACTCGTATTTTGGTAATAAATTTGCCATAAGTAGAACGTATTTAAGATGTTCAGTAAATGCAGCTTGATCGCTTTACATATAGGCAAAAAATGCTTGCCAGAAAAGTAAGAAAAAATCACATATTAGTACATTAGGAGAAAGTCCCTGATAGCACTTGATTATTAGCTATTTTAATCAATGTTGCATATATATATATATATATATATATATATATAT
>MNPL01006983.1:0-18873 GCA_002081605.1 Tropilaelaps mercedesae | reverse complement strand
TATTTTTGCATTCCGATTTTGCTCTCCTCTCTCCCGATTTTACTGAATAGTTCTATCAAGCTGCACTGTTGTCGACTTTTAGCTAGGCTCTATATTTCAATGCTAAAGATGCATTTTTCTACAAGCGATCGAAGCTCCTGCAGTAATGTCATAGCCGTTCCACTGTCACCATGAAGACGAAGCATTTGCTTCGATGTTCTATTTTGTCGATGTGAGTCTTTTATTCAGTAACGATATATAGAGCCCTGTTAGGTATATACCTGGTATTGCCTTCCCCTTCCCCGGTTGGCAACAAAGACGATTGGTCACGTAATCGCAACTGTAGCATCTGGTGCCCTTTAGGTCGATGCGTTCGCCGCATTTGCGCTATCGCTAGCGGAAGCAACCATGGCCTAGCTAGTCTTAAGCTATGGGGTAGAACGTGTCAAAGGTAATATTTGTATGCGACTTATCAAGCACACCTGACTGCTCAAGCTATTTCGCAAAATAGCGCAGATATGGTCTTTACGTTTGTCTTCGTTTGGAACCCAGTACAAATCTATGTGGACTACTGAACTGCGTTACATAAATATACATGTATCTCTCTCTCCCTCCCCGTCATCTTGGTGCCTTTGGCTCGTGGATATAGTTCTCTATATGAGGGCCATGCGTACAATGCACCTTAGCTGTGACAGTCATTTTAAAAATAAACCCTAAAACTAACCATGTTTAAACGTCCTGCTAATTTAGGCTGATTTATGTACGAGACCCTTTTCGGGTCGATTCAGGCGCCTGATGTCTACCCTAATACTAGTCATCAAAGCAAAATGTCAACTACGTTCTACTGACAGTATTACTATGGCTGGTAAGTAAATCGACTCGTTCAATTCTAAGCCATATATGATGGTATTTATGGTTTACAGAAGTCACTGACCCTGCACTGAAACTCCCAGCACATTTCTACTAAGGCGATTCAATGGTGGATGCTTTCAAAGCTTTCAATCCAATTAGATGACTCTGGTCTTCTTCTTATGAGATCAGCCCACAGCTAGATGGATCTCCTATGTGACAAAGAAATAACCTTTACATCAACATTTATATCAGAATATAGGCTAGGTACAGACAAGAGGACCCGGTGACATCGGTAACAACGGTACATATGCGACGATAGTTCAGACCACTTTGACCCTTTCGGGCGGCCTGGTTTAGCACAGCTTCGAAGCAGTTGTATTTTTATGTGTATATCGTATTTGTCTATGGCAAATTCCAGTGAATCCATCTGATCCATTGGAAAAGAACAGGGTTAAGGTTGGATATCTCAAATATGATTCAATGTGGACCTTGGTAGTCAAATAGACGAAACTTGACTCACCTATAGCAACTAGAAGAGAGTTTCCGGTACCGTCATATGCGTTTACTATTACGAAGATAGATACAATCATCTAAAATCTAGTTGCATGATACCAGAGCCCTGGTGCGGGCATCAAACAGCTCCCTCTCAGTGGACGTACTCGAATTATGTGTTTAATTACTTCATCAATGTTTCAGACGCAAATACACATACTTGTTTCTATGATGATTGTGCTAACTATCAGGGAAAAATGATTCCTACGGAGCACATTCCAGTAACGTGATGTTTAATGCAACCACCTATGCAGGCAGCGAATACTCTCTTCAATGGGCGAGACCTGCATTGTCGGAGATGTGATATTGTCACACTTTTGATTTCTTTAGGAGTTGCTTCGTTACTTTGTCAGCTATTCATGTACATGTTAGAGGGAAGTCATGGCGTACTGTTTAGCAAATTAAGACCATCAATGACAGGGGGAATCGGATTGGTGTTCCATGCAAAATCTGGCATGCAGGAAATATTACTGTATATATCACTGAAATATTACCGGGTCAACAAACATTTGGCAAAGCATACTCGCCGGGGGTATTTTACATTCTCAATCGCTCAAGTTGGCCATGTTGTTGGCGCTGCTAGCCATCATCGTTATTTTAGGTATTATCTTTATAGGAATAAAACTATAATAAATCGCATATTTGGAGTTGGTCAGATAAATCAAAAAACATTAGCCGGATTCGCGGTGTCAACGCAATTAGTTAGAACACTAACTTAATGGTCAATGTGCAAGTTTCAATAAGTGCCTAGTATGTATAATCGTTGTTTTCTATATACAGAACGACGAAAGCTGGCCCAAAAGCTCCAAAAGAGCCCTGAAATGAAAATGAAAGTAAAAATTGAGATGTGTCGGAAATTCCACTTTTTCTTAAGGTATTTCCGTACTGAATATGAAGACAATATGCTTGGAATAACGAAAGAAAGATGTAAATTATAGATTCTAGTACATTACGGTGGCCTTGTACATACCTTATCAATATTTCCAACTACTATATGTATGCGTCTGCAATAGTGTCAATAAATCTCATGTTTCATTTGAGCCATTCTCATACTGTCCATGATCTGCAATTGGGATGTACATAGTTATCTTATTGATATCATGTTTATATTATATATTTTCTCTTAACTCGCCTAGGACAGGTGTTTTGTAATATGTAAACTCACTCTCGTTCATGTGTCTCAATTATAATATCTACGTTGTCCATATCAACGATTCATTCGTTTCGACATCATGTTTTTTGTATCTTTTGTCTCAGCAAGCTCTTTAGCAAACGATGTCAACCGTTTCGCTTCTACTCTGGGCAACTGCGCCACAATTGCGTAAACAGTGTAATTACACTATATTAGAATTCTGAAATATGATATTTCTTATATAAGCTGTTCCGAATAAATAACCTAATGTCAGTTAGGTCTACTAATTACCCTAGTCAATTAAGTATTACGTTTTTAATATGGGTTAATATTTTTTCGTGTTTCGATATTTATTAATAAAAGAGGGGGCCACGTTCAAAAGAGAATTGGAAGGGCATCTTTTACGCAAATGGGCAGTTGTCCTACACGTATCGTTGGTACCTTTGTGGTTTGTGTCGTTCGACCAACCTGACATATCAGATTGTAAACGATTTGTTCTCATTGGGTACCCCACACTCTGACGACAAGCACAGAACTGGTCGGATCATAATTGGATCGTGGCAAAACATCCGACGAATAAATGGAACAATCGGTAAGATACTCTGATTAGATAGATGACCCTGTTTATGGTTTTGCAAAACTGGTCATGTAATGACATTCAAATACGATTTGCCGCTACTCGAGCCTGAAATTATATATATATATATATATATGGTGTAAGGTAAGCCATTCCTTTGTCCATCTTTCATGTAGCCCATTTGGCAGTTATTAATGATTCATACGTAGCTAAAAATACATGCGCGCACTGCTCTGTAGAATTGTTATATACCCTCTGTTGAGCGTTTGGTTATGCACAGAGATCGCGTCTTGGCACTGGCAAAAATTTATGTACGACCGCCAGAACAGTTGCATATGTTCGGCTTGGCATATTAATCCGAAGTTTATATTCGGGATTGTTTCCATGAATTAAAACTATCTGCGTTTTTGTTTAATAGGGTAAACGTCGTCGGATGGTAGCAATTTTGGAGAACTTAGTTAACTCGCACTGGTACAATCGCGTGTGCTTTATGTATATATATATCATTTGTTATACCCAGATACGAGTCCTGTACAGATCAGTGTACGAATACGTGTGATTACGAAAACGATCTAAAGCATCAATAGGTCAATTCTCCATCCATACGTGAATCTTCCGTGAAATTTCGTATGCTCTTTTCTGCGACGAATTTAGTCGAAGTCAAATTAGACGCATTCGTTCTTTGCAGCAAATGGCGTAGTCCAAGGACTTACTAAGCAGGATCACAATAAGAAGCAGACCATTCTGAAGTCTGGGCATACGCAACAATTGCTACTCAGAGGAGTTGTTATCTTTACGCTTAATTCACTAAAGTTTTCTGGTTTTACTAAGGATTTATATATGCTGATGACCAGCAGATGATATATGTGCAAATGTAAATAGCCATTATCTGCTTAAAGTAATTACTTGTGCTAAATTCAGGTGGATATTTTACAATTACAAAACTTTGCTTATTATTGCCTCACTGTTAGCTCTCGCCGCGTAAACTGTTTTTGGTATATTAAGGGACGCTTGCATTCTTTGAAAATCGGTCAATCAAACAAGTCTGTTGAAAGACATTATTTCCAGATAAGAGGAAGTTCCACTTTTTTTCGAGACGTAATGTGTAGCTTAAAATAAATACAATTATACGATCCGAGCATAAACTCGGGCATATCTTGAGATTTTAGGCAAATTTGCTTTAATCCCTTAACCCTTTATGGTAGGTACATTTTTATCCGTGTGATTACCGCATAAATCGCCAGTCTTGATAGATAAACAGACATGTTAAGTATTAATAAACGATGTAAGTACGATACGAATGATAACTGCCGCGTGGATAGAAGCTGTTATGACAACTGTTCATCACAAAAAATAGTTTCTACGACAAATTGCTGCTAGTACCACTTTGAAGGAAAAGAAACTATCTCTTGTTTGATACACTGGGGACCAAAGTATGATTGGGGTACATATTGTTAAACGTTTGCACAACTCAATTGCAATTTCAGTCACACTACAAACATAATAACAATAATAATAGTAGTCAAAGATGATGGGCTTCTTTTTTTCATGAAAGAATATGCCAACAACATCTTTTGTGTCCTCGTAGTTTCACGGGCCACATAGATATTACAACTAACATCAAATATTACGATTACTTTAATAAAAATAATATAAACATATATACGTTTTACAACGATTTGCTGAATCAGATGCTTAATAATCTTTCAGAGCACGAATAAACAGGCGAAAAATACGTCCGTTTACCATACTATGTTCTCGCCAGTTTGATAACGAGCAAGAAGCTTCTGCATTACATGTTTACTACAAACGTATTTATTACTATAATGACCAAGGACAAATATAAATAAAAGCAAAAGTTATCATGACTACGTGGGATGCCTTTCTTTGCAAAATTAAGACATTCGCATATATCTATTATTCAAATATAGAACTGACAATGGCCCAACAGAAAAGAAGAGCACAGTGAAAAAGGCTTAAACTACTGAACTGTCAGAATAATTTGAGAACCAAACAAAAGGAATCTTCTTTTAGGCATATTTGTAAAAACAGATTTGCCATCTTTGGTGCACGTAGGATATAGTTACCAATGAGAACATAGGAAATAAAAGTCTAAAGGTTTTGATTAGCAATTGCGTAGATTTATAGTTTGTTATATATGTTTCAATGTTACTCAATGGTGATTGGAGTAGTTTAGTAACGCTTTTTTCTGTTGCTCCCGTAGAGGTTGTGGTCCCATTTGCTTGTACATACGGCGAGAGATAAGTGCCCACCGGTAACACAAACGTCAACAGTGGCACAGTGGGAGAACGAGTAGATTTAAACAGAAATAAAGTTACACCTAACTCTGCTCACACAACTGTTCAAGTGTACGAAAGCACACGGTATGTTCGAGTGATGATGCGTATGTGTTAAATTATTTAGTATGCTGTTTATGTCCTTGTGTTATGAGTATGTTTGGATGCCTGAATGTGTGTGTGTGTGTGTCTATGAAGCGTCCTGATGAACGTTATTAGTAGTAATAATGCATTAACTTCATTGTAACAACATTAATGTATTTGATGTAGAAGTGGTACGCGTAACAGACGATGTGATGAGTGTTACTAGTAGTTTGTTTGCTTTCACTGCTTATATCGCAAACAGAATGTTTTACCCTACCTAGGCAGTAATATGTACTATGTCGTAGTGTGACGCAGATCCCCGACCTCGGACAAGTACACTGGAGCAGCTACAGTAAAAAGGAGCACCGCTGTAGGGCTCAAACAAAAAAAGAAACTCGGTCTTAATATTCCCTAAACATTCAGACAATCCCAATTTTCCCATTCGGGTCGAAGGTTATTCTCAGAGCTTCTTACGTCCAAGCGTTTCGATTAGGAAAACATTTTCCTTGGCAGGGCGGCTATATATATATATATATATATATATATTGGACTAAGCTGCATCGGGTTTGTCGACTCAATGTTCAAGTTGTTAACAGTTTTTTGTTTTCGTTTGCAAACATTCGATGCGCCAGCTGTCCGAAGCCGGTTGGGGAAGGGTCAAAGATCACCTAAAAGGCAGTCCAGGGAAGGAAGACCGAACAGACATACGTCAGCTGAGCCAAATTGCTTTCTCGCCTAGAAACGGCCCAACACAGCACAGGAGCGTGCATGAGACGTCGTTATGATAAAAGCTCAAGCACATCTCAAGCTCAAGGCATGCCAGTGAAGAAGAGATATTAACTCTAAATTGATATTCATTCGAGCCGCGTTCGTACCCGTCTCACGCATGCGTCGTCTACGTCTGTATTTTTCTCACAGAAACCATGTGTCTAGCAACTTTCAAAAGTGCACGCGCTCTTTAGGTTGTGACACCCTCTCTGTCAGCCTCTTCTGTCAATCCGTTCCACCTTTCACCATTTTCTCTAATTCATGACGTTTGCACTTTTTTTTAAGAATTCAGGCAATCTTCACACGCGATAGTCTATCCCTCTGGCCCTACGCGTCAGTGAGGGTTTCAATTAGAGACAGTTCAAACAGTGGATCCACAAAAAATTCACTCAATCGCCATCCACGCATCCGCTCTCACCCCTTTAATGAAAACTTCAACGCCGATTTTCGAATATTTCTGTACGGACCGTCCCTATTAAGAGTAGGGAAAATCAATCAACCAGGTATCAATAATTCATCTCCCTGCTATTCAGAGTATAGCTAAAGCACGTCCACGGCAATTTTTCTGTTCTGACGTCTTCGTCTTGGCGACAAGCCTACAAGGGTTGTTCATCCATACCCCAATAACCAAAGATAAAGGAGCTTAGTTATGAAGACCATTCCAGGTGAAAGCATTCACTAGCAACGAACAGACATTCCTTCAGCGCGAGCTTAGCTCGGTGTATCGAGATGCCGAGAAGGCAGTTGTTGTGTTCCACCCTGACTAATGTTTGTTTCCCATTCAGGCGCATATCAGAAGCGAAGAAGTAGAATACACGTTACGTACGTAGTGCGTCGGTACCGGAAGGTATAATTGAATAGCTACGTGTCGCTACAGCGATGTAGTTAGATTAATAGATAACGATAGACGAATAGTATGGAGGGTATGATGGCGCAAAGTGGATGACGTGGATAGAAAGTCACGTCACATCGCCCAGTGAGTCAATCGTGACCCGAGTTTATATGTGTAGGTTATATGCTCTTCAGTGGACGATTATGAGCGAATTCGAGCCAGAACGGTAGTTTATATAGTTTGTTTGTCAGCTGGAATTAACACGAAAGTGTATATAGATATATGAGAGTATTGGCTAAAAGCTCTCCCTGAGCTTGAACCTGATTTTAAGTCCTTCGTCGACCTCATCGTAATCTTTTCCCTTGCGTAAACGTGGGACGGTATTCAAGTGCTGTCTTGTCGAAGATTAGACGAATAGGGTTTGTACCATCCGCCCGATTGTGCCATGCATTGGGGCAATATAACGTAGCCGCTGTAAGGATAGAGTGACGTACAAGGCAGCAACGGAGAAGAGTCCCCGCGCGACGTTCCTGAACAAAGTGGGCACAGCCGGAAGAAGGGCCATTGGGTTTAACCTACCCCGATTACCGGTCGGGCTTCGAGGTTATCGTGTGCGCGGCAGATCGGCTGGACGTGATTACTAATTACCTCTTTCCAACCCCCGCTCCCGCCGTCCACCCTGTCCGCTCTGACAACGTTATCCTCAGTGGAATTGGAGCTGCTTCTGACAGGTTGTTGAGCCGAAGTGTTTCGTGTGAGTGAGACAGCAGACATCAAATCGTCAGTTTTAGTGGCGCAGGGATAAATGTTCTCAAACTGTTGACGATTCGATGTCGCGGTTCTGACGAACGCTGCGGTTTACACATTTCACTGATAAGTGGCTTGTAGATAGACGGGTATTCGATCTACATGTGATGCATTTTTCTCTGATGCTCCGGTGCAGATGTCGAATCCGAATATGTCATGTAGATGCGATGCAGTCGTGACTAACATTTCAATAACCATTATTGTATCAGTATTATCACAGCTAGAGTAGCTTGATATGTGTTGGGCTTTTCAGGAGCGAATTTATTCACCTGGAAGGTGTAATTACACGGAGGAATGCGATTATTAGAACGGTCAAGCGCTCGTTAGATAATGGTTATTCGCAATTGCGTTTGTTAGCTTTCGAATCAATTTGAAACGGTTGAAACCTTCCCACTTTAGAACGACTCCTCATTATAACGTGGATAGGCATTTTAAGAACGCATTCACAATGTTGAATTTGATCACGTGCATGCTACGCAAGCAATGCATACGCACTCAGTAATTTTGTTAACGCACTTTTGTGAATTCGAATTGTCCAATATAATTACGCTAGACAGGTGAACTCAATTAGCCAGATACACAAATTGAACACACAATCTTGATACGTTGCACCCTGGCTTAGTTCAGCAAAGTGGACATGATACGTTTATCGTAGACACTTGAGTGTGCATGAGTGAGATAAACTTAGAACTAATGAAGTGTCTTACTTACCGAAATCCTAAAATATAGGCAGCAAGCCTATTTGTTTGCGGTCGATGTCGCTCGGTGCTGAGGACTTTGTGATCGGGTCAGCATTGTGGCCCGGCATCTGTGTACCAATTGAAGACGGCCCGCAAATCAAACGAAGCCACCGGAAAAACCGCATGTTAGTCTAGCGACGCTAACAAACCCAATAGCAAATACTAGGAACACGACGAACTGAGAGTACAAACATTCTAGGTGCGAATTGTTTCCTTGACAGCACTTTCGAGGTGCTTAACTAACAGTATCCCTACGAATGCACAATGGGGAACAACTAGTTTTTGACATATCAACACAACATTTCATTGCACACAAATCTGAAAACATCCAATTGCACATTCAGAAACGTTCATATTTCTATGGTGCGTTGATCTAGCTAGTCTAGTTGGCTGGATCGGGCAGGATAACATCAAGATTCACTCTAATGGAATAGTCTAAACCAAGCTCGATGGAGGCATGGCCGACTTGCATCTTTGTGGGATGAAGCCGTCACTGGGAATGCCCAGCGAACGTCCGGTTTCACAACCATTTTACGTTTAGTCACCTGCAGGCTCCGTACGCCTTTCTATCTAGTTTGCAAGTGTTCGAAATCTACTTTGAGAAGTAAAACTACCGTCAATCCTACAAGGTTCTCATGCAATGACAAATGGACCTCGCGATAGGTCAATGTTAACAGAGCCTAATATAGCTAGCGAGCACATTAAGAGCGCCTGTTTGAGAAGTGCGTCGCCTGCTCGCGCTCCAGCGGATCTCAATGGCCAGCGCCTCGTTCAAATACACCCTACTCGAGCAAAGTTGCTACGAAGACCTATATCATTTGTAGAGATTCTTCGTAATAACGAATAGCAAAAAGCGTAGATAACAATCAGACGTAATCTTTTCATGGAATTGTGGGAACACCATTCGCGCAACTCTCCTTAGGTTTAGGCTTATTAAGCAGAGCACAGCAACAAAATAGTATTACTTGTTATACATACAGCGTGCTTGTCATAATTTCCAGCATCACTTCCATAACACCGGTAGGAGACGCCAGTCCAGTACGAACAATGCCATCCTTACTGTGATCAAGCCAACGTTGAGCCAGTTCCCCGTTGTAAGGACGGAAAGTGAGTAAAGCAGCAAAGCCTACACCTAACATAGCACGAGGTACCAGTTATATAAATGTGCGGGTTACATATTATCGTGGAGCATTTACATGGGTGACAAGCATATACTCTAGTCGGGCTCGGGAAGTGTGTGTCAACACAGTTGCAGTAGAATTATCTCGCAAGAAACGCCGAGCTATGCATTGTCGATACCAGACCTGCGCTCGGTCCTCCGGTGTTAGCAGCGACACTCTCCTAACTTCAACCTGATCTTCTCGGACAAAACTTGGCGTTTACTGCATTATTTCGCAGGAGGCATGCGTAGTCACATTTAGGGCGTCAGTCGCACAAGCAGATAACAAGGCCGAGCTGTTGCAGTTGACAGGGCACCGCCGTCCGCTTACGGAGCGGACGTCGGCGCGCCGCACCGGCCTGGCTTGGCCTGGCCAACGGCGCAAAGCGAAACTGCAGTCGTCAGTAATGCAGGTTCAGAATGGGCGTTGGCAAATGATGCAGAAAACAGACTCTCCGGCAAGGCTCAGTCGGGGTGGCGACTCCAAGCCGGCCATGACAGCCACTCCGGCGGGGCCGCTATCACGACGACGGCGAGAGCTAAATCGCGCACAGCTGAACCACGGACGTTTGGCCAGTGTGGTTGGTGAACCCGTGCATTGGTCTTTATGGCCAAACAGATGGCTCGTATGTACCGGTTCATTGAAGCGGTGGTCGGCGCCATTAATCGGGAGGTGCTGCGGCGCGGGGTTCCCCCACTGTTCGCCCGAGTGCCCGGCTCAGGTTTCGCTGGGCGGCGTAAAGGCGTCGAGGTACCTGACCCTCCTCCACTGCTGGCGCCGACCGTTGCGTTGCTGTTCCCATTTCGATCGGAGTTCCCCCGGCGACGTTCGGCACTGCGCGACGGTCGCGTTGGTTGGCCTCCCTGGATGACGGCACCGGTTCCAGCTGACCCGGCTCCCGACAAGCCCCCCGACGGAGCTCCCACTTGCCGTCGACTTAGCTCGATTTTGTGGAGCTTCATACTCTTTAATGGCGACATGTAGTGGGGTAACGCGCAATCGTCGTAACTTGACGGCCGTACGCTATGTGACGTCGCTCGACTGCAGAGAACGTATATAAATATATGGGCGTGTTCAATTATAATGACTTGATGGACTGATGGTCGAACAGATTCGGCCGGCTCTTACTCTCTCTGCGTAGCAGGTGTTGCATTCTATAGCATTTTGACATACGCCCGTAAAATACGGGTTGCGAGTGGAAGATGTTTCTATAAATGAAAATCACCTTTAAGTTACAATGAGCCCGGTACATTTAGACTTCCTCCAGTGCCGCAAGCCATATTTTACGCGTAAACGGGTAAAAACGGTAGTTTATTGAATTAATCGTCATTCATTAGGGACCTCTCGAAGGATAACAATGAGATTGTCAATTTCACCCAGGGTGACAAGGTTGCTCGACGGTCTCACACTCGGTCATGAGTAATTCCTAGTTTGGTGTTCAACTAATCAGCGACTTCAATGCCTGCCAGTAAATTACTGTGACTAAGTCAGCGCATACAGTTAGATCGGGAACATGACTAAAGTATAGCTTATTTGGCGACTTTTGCTACTTCAAGCTAAGAACAGCTTCTGCCGTTACGAATCGAAAAACTTACGCTACAAACCGAAGCGATGTCATCAACATCGATCTCTTCTGTACAGTTAACTCATTATTCGACTGGTTGTGCCATAATCTAATGAGCTACATCAGCCGTTAAGTACAACGGCCACGAGGGTTGCGCACTCGGCGAAAGTTTACTTCAAAACCTTCGTAATGAAACCATCATAAGTCGGCCTATCGAGCAGCAGAAACGAGATCTGAGACTAAAGAATAGTCACTCATGAACGAACCCTGATCCCGTAGCGGTAACACTTCGTGAGCTGCGATTTCGTTGAGCCTTGATTTTCACCAGCTGATCACCCTGACTCCCGCGCTCCTTCTCTCGGGAGCTCGTAGACCCCGCCGCGGTCCTTGTGGAGCTCATTTGGCCGTTTTGTACCCCACTACCACCGCTCGGAGTGGTCGACGCAGACGTCGACGCCGTCGTTGATGTTGATGACGAGTTGTTGGTCACGCTTGCGTGATGACCTTGGGCATTGTTATTTTCGCAGTCCAACTGCATTCGGTCTACCTGTGAGAGAATCTTCTCGAGGCGCCGCTCCGACTCGATGGACACCGATTCGGATTTCTGTAATCTTCGACAGCTGAGAAAAAAGAGCGCGGTAACGTTGCACCGTAAACCAGATAAATGACGAATATATATATATATATGACATTGTAGGTTATATGGCGATAAAACGCCAAGCCGCTTTAAGGTGGAGTGATAGCAGAGCTTATTATTAACAGAGACATAGTACAAAACCAGCGAAATTAGGAGTAATAAAAAAAAAGGCATCGAGTGATTCTTCGTTGGACGAATATCCAATTGGTTAATTTCTAACGAAAGATATGATGAATGACTGCTAATCAGATGTACCCTAAGCCAGTATTCTATCGACTGTTGTCGAATGACCGATAAAATGACCGCAGACAGAGCAACATCCGTAAGTATCCACAGTACCAGTGGCGTTCGCAGTGCCAATGCAAAAACTTAGGGTGATACCTTCTGGTAATCATCATGGCGCGGTTTACGCCCTGCTGTTGTTGAACGTTGAGATTATGGACATCCTTTTGGCTGAACGTCAGCGGCGGGCGCGAATCACTACTTTGTGCTCCATTTGTGTTTGAGGCTATTTGGCTGTTTGTTGTTGCTGTTGTTGTTGTTGTTGTCGCGGCGATGGCCGTTATCGTGGCGATGGACGGCATGGCCGTGGTACTCCCGGATGCCGGTGCGCTGATCACGTGGTTATTGTTGTCATTGTTACTGTGGTTGAGGTTAAGGTTGATATTGCTCATGATACCGCTGTTGCTATTTAGGTTGCTGTCATTGCTAGTAGTGGAAGCACTGTTCGTGGTGTTGCTGTTGGTGGTGTTGTTGTTGAAGCGATTGGACCGCTGCTGACTCCGGTAGATATCGCCCTGCAGCCAGAGGTAAGCCTGTTTCCTGTTGCGCAACGACGTAGTAGAAACCATACGAAAGTTAGGCAGGACAGGATTTAGGGAGGGCGAAGGGGAAAGAAAAACACTACATCAAACATGTTATACAAATATTCGTATGTATGTACATTCGGTAAGCCGGCGACCTCTGCCAATAGCTGCGTATCCCGTTTCGGTCGAACCGACTTCAGAATTACACGATGCCGAGGTCGCTGCAAGTTTCACCTGAAGTTGAAGTGCAGCCGCTATCTAGAACAAATAGAAACATTCGCAGGATGGCATAGGCGGCTTGGGTATGATTGCGCGTTCGACGAACGAACAGGTATACAAACACATGATAACAGCTATCGCGTATAGCGCATCCGAGTTTACATACAAATTGCACATTGGATACAACATTTTAAATACGCTACTATGCTGAGCACGATGGGACTGTGTGGTAGTGTTTGGCTGGATTGAGGACTGAGATGATTCAGTCTACTTGGAGTCAAGGTTGATATAAGAGATACACGACCTTGAGAATAAGTTTGCGTTGACTGTATGATAGCCTGATCGTCTCTTAAATTCGACCTTGGCACAATATTGTAAAATATGCGCAAATGCCATTCATTTGCAGTGATGAAGTCTCCAAGCGAATTCGCTGATACCTTTTAGTCAAAACTGAATTCAATGTCATCTTTTATCACCTGTGACGTCTGTGCTGCCACAAATATATGAGATTATTTGGTGCATATCCTTGTACGGGTAAAAGTGCATTATATGGTGACCGATTGCCATCCGTAGCATTCGCTACTGGCAGATGTCTCTGCTGTAAAACTGATCAGTTGAAGGTTTCATACGTAGAACGTGTTTTTCCACGTACTGCCAGCGTTCTAAAAAGTTGGGAAAACTCACAGGCCGCTATGTATGCCTGATAGTTCATAATCCCCAGAATAACTAAGGCTAGTGTGAGAAAAATTCAGTAGTCCATACATAACGAGTGCAGCCAGTGAGAAAAGCGTTCTGTCATCACTTATTCATAATCTTAAATATATCTCATTTATTAGGTCGTGCAACTCGTGAAGTTTAGCCCTCGGTGGTAAGTTTAATAATAAAACAATATGGCCTTGCTAGTTTTGTAACGTTACAAGCAAGCAAGATAGCTATAATTACACAAGATTTTTTCTCCGTTGTGTAAAACTCTGGTTTTTGTTGTCAGGCTATTCAAATGGCTTCCCAGAATAAGTTTCGGTTTATGTCTTGACGTCAAAATTTCGCCAAACATTTGTTAAGGCAAAGACCGACCTGCACCTGAAACATTTTTTTTGGTGGGCGTAGCTAATGCCGACTAGACGACTTGAGCTCCCAGCTTCATAGTAATTAGCTAATTCGCCTATTACTGGCTTTATGCTTACGTCAAGGTCAACAGCGGGGTAGTAACCAGGTTTATCACCTGCGATTGACACATTTCATCGGAAAACAAAGTCTATGTAAGCAATCTTTAACCATTTTTACCAGCCTATTAATAACTACGTCAGATAATAGTTGTTGCCTCCCTATGGCCTTAGCAGTTAACGGCTTCTGTGCCGAAAGCTATTCTCCTTCAGAGCGACCAGGTCTGTCTTTAGAAGCTGTTTTAAACAATCACATTGTTCTCTCTCACTCTTCCACGCTCAATTGTTTCAGCTTACGGATGTGGTTGCTTCGACTATCTGCTCAGAAACTAGATCAATAGAGTAACTTTCTCATTAACTGAATTGAGTCACAAAAGTTTTTTCAGGGACGTACTCTTCAAGCCAATGTTGTTGGTGGCCGATGACACTCCCTGGCCGACAAATACGGATCCATCCGATTGCTTCGGCTGCGGTAAATCTGAAAATCATACAAATCTACTTTGAGATTTTCTTCAATTAAAAGCTTGGCTACTCCAAGTAGTTATTTGCCGTGCATTAAATTGGCATGAAGCTCTTCGTTCGTTCTTGGTGGCTGTTATTAGCTGGCTCTGACCAACTAAGCTGACTGTTTAGACCTAAAACGGCTGCGTCTCGCAGAATCGATCGAAATTTGCATCTGATTGCCTTCAAGAAACGGTTTTCTTCAGGAATTGCATTTTTACGAACCTGTAGTGTTTCATAATATAACAGGCGATGAGGGTGCCTGTACGCCCTAGTCCTGCTTTACAGTGGACGGCCAGGGCGCCCGGTGCATTTTCGGCGATCTCTAGGAACTCGCGCATGATGGCGTCTGACGGTGTACTACCATCGACAAAGTACAGGTCCTGTAAGACGAAGCAAAAAGAGATTATTGCACTAGTCATGGAGTCGAGTATGCTATAAAAACGTTGTTGGAGAGCGGTAGCTTCCCTTAAGGGAGAAGACGGTGGAGAGACGTGCCCTGCGTTGGCAATTGATTCTGCCAACTGGTCGAGGTAATTAACATTGGATCACAAAAGAATTGGTCTCTAACAGCAGTACGGTACACTTTATTGTCGATTCAGCATCCCAAAGACTCGACCAACCGCACGAGGCCGATCCTGAGTTCATCCGTCAGCTAATGCTAATATCATAAGAAAAGAGTGTGAACTATATCGAAGAGCGGTGATCAGATATGTGGCGTGAGGTCACCCACATTTGACAGGCTGACAGGTCGGCTGCGTAGAAACGTTAGCTGACGTGAGATTGCTTGTAGCTTTGTTCTTTAGAAACAGTAGAGCAAGCAACAAGTTGAGTGGCTCTTATAAAGTGCAGAAGCCAGTCTGTTATTTGCTTAGCAGGTACATTGGAGAACAGTCGGGTTAGCTGATCCAACAGTTTAGACCTTCAATTGTTTTCTGCGAATAGATAATTTCTATTTCGAGGTCGGGCGTTTAACAGACAACACTAAGCGTAAATTTTACACAGTAGACATATTATCGGGGACACGCCAACCAGTTCCGGCATGAGGGCCTGAATGATGAGCCCGAACCCTTCGTTAAGCCAAGACTATTTTAACTACCGAACCACCAGCATATTTTGGTGACTTTTTGGATTTGCTCACACGCAGGCTTCCTGTGAACAGTCTGGTATTAATGCATACACTTCATACACAATACGAGTTCATAATAATAATAATCATCATTATCATAATAATAAAATAATAACAATTGGTCGAGCAGCACAAGCTATAGTTTGCATGAAAGCATTGTGACCGTTACCAAAACTACCCAACAATGAATAAGAACTACGACAGTTAACATGTAATTAACATTCATTCGCCAAAACATTTCTTGGAGAAATATTTTCTGCGAATATCATCGAGTCGTGTACCCATGGTCCGCTACAATGTACACTCGAGTCTAAATAATAACCAATTTGCGGCCAAGTTTTTGCCTTACGACCGAATTTGGCTCTCTGTATTCTTCATAAGGACATTACCATTTCATAGCCAAATGAGCGTTTCTCCAAAGAGAACAAAACCTTACTCTTTCTTTAGTTCTGAAAATACACCGTTTCTAATGTGCCGACTAAAGCTCTGCTGTCATTTGCAGAGCCCGTGCAAAAAAACCAGAAGGTAAGCGAAGCTGCTCGCTCGGTTTTCTGGATAAAAGTGTCAAAAGTTTTGCTCTTGCCTAATTCTACGAGGGCTCAATGTTTCGACTATTGGCAAATGCATTTCACGGTAGTTGCATCTCAGAAAGAATTAGGTTGCTTCCAATGCACAAGTATTATAGTACTAACGATAAGCTCGTCTTGCATCGGCGGATGTTTCAGCCGTTCCTTCTTAACGAATTATCTTGGAAACTGACTTTCATGCGGAAATGCGACGTAACACATTTATGGTAAATGCTACTATGGAAAGCTGTCGATTTCAATTGTGCATTCTTCAGTGAAAATGTGTTTTCCCTACTAACGCATGTCAGCAATTTCAGAGAAATTGCTGACATGCGTTTCTAATGATCATGTCACGCTGGAAGGTCGTGTCGATGTCCAAGGAAGGCGCTAAAGCTAAAGTTCCTGTAGTAAATCTGTGCACTTGACCTGCTCGACAGAGGGTTGACCTAACGAAGTCGAACTTTTCTGCGTGAAAGGCTTTGAGCTGTAGTCCCCCAGAGCTTCAACGGAGTACGTGTACGTGAAGTGAACCTTTTGTGTTCAGCACAGATGCGGTGTTGCCGTAATAGAGCACAGTACTTTTCGCATTTCCCGTTTGATCTGTCATCCCACACGACCTCGTTTGCCATTGAGACCTCACTGCACCGTGCTTTTGTTAACCATGAGGGTAGTCGAAACGCCTGAGGGCAATTTTCGAATGAACATGTTCCCGAAGGTAACCTGGAGTGCAGTGCTCTTGTAGCCCGCACTTCATTTCGACAGTATTTCTTTCGGGTGGTCCATTACCGTCTAACTGCTGTTGATATGAATTTCACTCACATATGACAAATAAACATGAAATGAAGGTCTTTACCTGATAACGCTTTTTAGGCGCAATTAATGCCTTTTATTGCATAAGTATTTGCTAAACTTGACCCCAGTTTAGGTTTCATCTCTACACCTGAGGTAATGCGTAACATTTCAATAGATTCGAAGAATTTCACTATCACATTGTAGATCGTTTGTCGATAGAATACTTCGATAATTGATTTTCCTAAGCAGTAAGTCACTACTGTTTGCCTCAGTTTCAAATCAAGGCACCTTGTCCCCAAAACAATCCATTAATTAAGAGGTATTTAGAATTGAGAAAATCGAGGGCATAGATCTCCGACAGACCCTCATTAGCCTGTCGACTCGAACCCTACCGACAGTTCTTTGTGAAATTCTGTAAAATTACGATTAAATACCTCAATACGAAATACTCAAGTCTAGGACTGTGTTTTTGTGTACGGTGGTACCGGCTAGGGTGGGCGTTGTCTAGGTGGACTGATTACAATTGTCCCATTCATTAAGATTAGTTGACGCTGTATAGAAAGCTTGCAGCTACAGATACCTAACAAAATACCAGACTTCAGACCGAAGGGCGAGCCTAACGACAACATACCGGCCCCACAAAATGACCCAATTGCAATCACGTATGTTCGCAAAAAACAATCAACCATCTTCTTTGTGTATTCCTTGTGTAGAAACGCATGGAAGTATGTACCCCGATGAAAACGGGACAAGACCGCCGATTTGGATTGGGAGTCAGCTGATACCGGAACACACGCGTTTTCTTTGATCTTACCATTTGCTTCTCTTTTCCTCTCGCGTTTTCGTGCTCTTACTGCCTCGTGGTAATTTATAATAAATGCTATGGGAATAACGCGGACGGCTGTGGACGAGGGCGCGCGCAAGGTGGGCCCAAAGAAAATATTAACACGACCACCAAATAACGACCTTAATACCATGAGTACATGAGTATTAGTGAGTTCGTTCCTGGATTTGATGCTATACAGGTTTACCAGACAGAAAATGTCGCTAATCAAGCGAGTAAGAAAAGTGAGTTCGTTGAATAGGTTACCCTCTATATTCGCCCTTGAAGATGGTACCATGGTTAAAGAACGGAGGAAATTGTCGCGTAGGTGGATCGAGTTCAAAATCTGGCCGTGTAAAAAAATTTAACCATTAGTTGCATCATGGTTCTAGGAGATAACTAATAGAAATAATAGAATAGACAAAAATTACAAAGAGTGAGAGGGTGGCAGGCAAATTTCAAGAAAGTGGTTCAGTGGGTATCAACAAGGCATTTCCAATTATCAATGTTTATAACAACAGACTTGTTTCAACAGACTTGTTTCAACAAACATTGACTGGAGCGATGATTACCGAGAGACAGAAAATCTTTTGCGCACATGAGTCAAACACTTTAACACGACCGGAAAAAGCGATTAATAAGGGTATGCAGTAAGGGTAATAATTTTAACAGTAACAGTTGCATATTTATCTGAGTGGCTGCACGATGCTCTTCAAGTTATTCTGTCAAAGTATTCATCATAACTGTCACCATCAGAGGTCCAGTATTCCCCATAGCGAAAAATTGAGATATAGCTGCTGAGTGAACCGTCACACAACGGTAGAGGCAATCATTTGAACTAACAGTGGATATGGCATATATATATATATATATATATATATATATATATATAT